>JAJKFI010000051.1:5887274-5902445 GCA_029204185.1 Lerista edwardsae | reverse complement strand
ACACACACACACACACACACACACACACACACACACACACACACACAATGTAGCCCCTTCTGTTCTCACAGATTCACCCCCAAAGTAGTCCTAGACTGTCCCCTTCTCCAGCAGCCGGCAGCATCTCGCCCAGTGCAGCTGCTACCTGCTGCATTTATGTACAGTAGCTACACCCCAGCAGTTCAATCCAGTGGACTGGTACCAGACAGATGTGAGATCTAGTCCTATATTGGTGCAGGAACCTCCTGTCTCCAGATAGGAGTAATGACTGTGTATGGTGTGACTCAGACACATCATTAAAGTAAATTAGTGCACATTGAGATGAAATAATTGTTTTACATAAACTCCTCCAGGGAGAGGAGGAGGAGGTGGCAAAGCACAGGAATTTTACCATTCTTTGATACCCGAGAAGTGTCGTGTGTTGCAGCTCTGAGTTTGCGTAGGAGGAAGCCGAGTCAGCACAAAAGTTTTGGCAGGAATTTATCATCACAGCTTTGAATACCCATTGCACGTCTCTTTACATCTCGGTTCTCGTGCTAAACTTATAAATCTGTAACATCTGGATAACAACTAAAACACAAACCAACCATCTCTTCAAATGGGAAATTGAAACCCACAAAGAGGTGAAAGTATTCAAATGCCATGTGACCTTGAAGGGAAGAACAGGCGCATTTAGAGGCCAATCAGCGAGGCAATAAACATGTAAAGACATTATTAGAGTGGCTGTGTTGTCTAGTGCAGTGGTATTCAAACTGTGGGTCAGGACCCACTTGGTGGGTCATGACCTGATGTCACGTGGGTTGCAGAAAGCTGGGTGCAGCCATCTTGGATACTGCAGACCTTACTCTTATTAGATTCTTTTTGTGAGTGTTAACAGATTGACTTTTCAAGTGAGGGTTTTTTTTTAAAAAAAAATTGTTTTTAGTTCAGTGCTGTGACATACTATTTTGTCCTAACCCTGCTTTCTGTCAGGGACGTTTCATGGTTGTACAATTGCTGCAGTCCAGGAATGCCAATCTGCATTTCCGGAGTGTCATTTTATTATGTTACAATGACAGCTGTTCCTGCTTGCTGATGTCACTTCCGGCCACAACATCACGTCCAGGTTAATGACATCATTTCCAGCGGGTCCCAACATGAGTGCCATTCTAAAATGTGGTTCCTGGTCTAAAACGTTTGACTACCACTGGTCTAGTGGCTCCGATATTGTACTTACAGTATTGTACTTACACCAGGCATATGGATCCTTTATTCAAAAAGTCGTCTAAAATTCTACTGGGCATACCCAAGTCCTTGAGTGTGTATAAGCAGCTCTTTGGATCCAAGCTGTTGACAACAGTTTTGCATACATGAGCAGCCCGATGCTAATCCACCTCCAGTCCAAACTGTGCATTCAGGGCCAGCCTTAAGCCAGTGTGACCCATGTCATCATATTGGGCCCTGCGCTTTGCCCCCCCTCCCCCGCCCTGCACCAGCACAGCAAGCATATTGCTGGCTCCTGCAGCTGGGATCTCTATGGGTTGTAAGTCAGTGGGGCGAGCAGAGCAGCTTTACCTGGGGCAGAGGCGGATCTACAGGGAGGGCAAAGCTCTAAGTGTTGCAAGAAGCCTTACCCTGTCATGTAAATCCCTCCTCTCCCTTGCTGCTGTAGCCAGTGAGCAACACCAAGATGTTGCTGTTCCCTGTGAGGAGTGGCTAAAACGGTGCAGGAGAGGAGTGATTTCCACTGCAAGGTAAGGCTTCCTGCAAAACTTAGAGCTTTGCCCTCCCTTAGATCTGCCTCTGACCTGGGGCCCTCGCTCCTGCTCCTGCCTCCAAACTGCCCAAAATAGGCCTCCTGGAAGCTGTTGGTGGTGACGTCATCATGTCACCACCAACTACTTCCAGTTGCCAAACATGGCAACACAAGCACTTTTCTTGCATGCCAGGAGGAGGCAATCAGACAGCCAACAAGAGGTACGTTTTATTCAGGGAAGCGTTTAATCGCTGGCAGCAGGGGGCGCTGGCACTTTTTCTGGAATTTTAATGAAATTTAGGGCCCAATCCTATCCATCTTTCCAGTGCCAACGCAGCCTCCATGCAACCCCGAGGCAAGGGAAGAGACATTTCCGAACCTTGAGGAGGCCTCTGTGACTGTTGCTCCACCGCAAGGTGCAGTGCACACCCTGTTGCTATGGCGACATGAACGCTGGGATGTTGGGCAGGATTAGGCCCTTCATTGTGATCCCATTGAGCAAATTTACTGTTTTTAATTGTTTTTGTGTGTAGGTGTTGTTATCATGTTTGTTTTCATAATATTGTTTTGCGTTTTTATTGTTGTAGCCGCCTGGAGGGCCCCTAAGTTGGGTGGAAAGGTGGGATAAAAATTCTTTAAATAAATAAACATTCATACTTACCTCCTGGCAGCAATGGGATCTACAAACGACTTGGGGGAACAGAGGGCGGGACTTAAGCGGGACTACCGTTTGATTGGCAGCCCGTCCGTGCACTTCCACTTTTGTTCCGCTCGCCCCGTGGCCGTCCCTGGCCTTGGAGGGGGCGCCTGCTCGCCCGGGGGGAAGGGTGGCACCTTCCCCCCCCCCGGTGAGCAGGCGCCCCAGGCGAGCGGAATGAAAGTGGAAGTGCACGGATGGGCTGCCAATCAAACGGTAGTCCCGTCTAAGTCCCACCCTCAGTTCCCCCAAGTTGTTTGTAGATCCCATCGCTGCCTCCTGGTAAGCCACCTGGCTAACTTTGACTAACGTTGGAACGATTCACAGTTTCTCAATGAATCTGAAAACAGGAAAAACTGTGATCAGTTAGTTAGCAAGGCAGGGTAGCAAACCAGCTTGAGAGGGTTGATTAGATCAGGAAAATGCCCTCCTTGAGAGCTACAGCCCTGATCTGATTTGGAATCCCCTGCTACTGGTCTGACCTTAAAAACAATCATAGGAGATCCTGATCTCTTGTGTCATGTCTCATTAAACCCTTAGTAAACCCTTATGCGCCAGTCACCTCTGCTTCAGCACAGGTGAAAATGTGAGACTCGGAAAGATCCTGTCTCACACTCAAGCCCCCACCTTTGGTCGTGGAGAAGTTTTCTAAGGAAGGGTGCTTTAAAAGTTATTAATTTGATCATTGTTGCCCGGGATCCCTGCCAGCACTTGTTTAGCAAATAAACACTGTAACTGCTGGGTGAATGATTGAAATTTTAATTACCAGGAAATTAGCACTTCAAGATTTAAACGCAGAGCATTGTGCAGCATTTGTGAACGGTGTGGGAGCCAGGGAGGAGGGGTGGAATGCAGATGAGAACAGAGCCCAGGAAGAAGGTCAGAGGAGGGACCGCAAGGCTGTGTGGCCGGCCCGCCTCACAGGGATGCTATGCGGGCAAAACTGGAATGTCCCCCCATAAACACCACCCTCAGTTCCCAGGGAGACAAATGTAATAAGTGAATACAAATACAGAGCATGAATAACTGGATTTAAAAATAGCAACCCATGGTGTGGACCTAGAAGTGGAACTGGGCAGTGATGTCATGTAGCCAGGACGCTCCGGAACGCTGTTCCGGTTGTTCTGTGTAGGGCTGGCTCCGCCCACTGCAGTCGTCGCTGCCGTGCGCCCCTGCAATACGTGAATGGGACAGGCCATGCCTGCGCCCTGCACGCCTGCAGCTGGAGGTTTCAGGCAGGCAGGCAGCAGACCGCAGGGGAAGCGAGGATGCACGGAGGAACTGCCAATCAACCATGCGTCCTGGTAGCTACTTCCTGTGTTCTGGTTGTTAGCGCAGGTAGATTCCACTACTGGAACTGGGGTGGACCAAGCCAAACATGGCAGTCAAGAGGCAGAGGCAGTCAAGAGGCAGAGAATCAAGAAGGCCAGTGGTCAGATGGACTGTGGAAGAAGAGCGCAAAATCTCATCCTTGTTCAGGTGTTAATGTGTGGAGGAGGAACACGTAGGAGTGTGCAGGGTTAGCCACATCTCCTGCACTGACACAGCAGCCTGGCACCTTGATTGAGACTTGTATTAAAAATAGTTCCAATGGATTAGGCAGGTAGGACAGTCAGCAATACTGTCCAGGTCCACACACTTTAGGAAAACAGGGGTATCAGGCAGTAATAAGCCATTCTGCAGTATTTCTTCACATTACATATTCCATGGACTTAACTCACACTTTAAGTCCATAATATACTGCAACACACTGGTCACAGAGCATGGCAGATACTGCCAAACAGGTAGCAGAGACACTCTAATTCTCACACAGGGAGACACAGAGACATGCACTGAGAGAAGCTTCTGGTTACTGCCTATGTTCACAGCAGTGCTAACTCACTTCAGGTGGGTGTACCTTGCAGCAGGTACTTACAGCATACAGCTGTGCTGTGTTGCCTGAACTAGCAGCTCTTCTCTCTGTATTCCCCAAGCTACAAAATTCCTCAGTCTGTCTCTTTAAACCTGTTACAGCTTCACAGCCTAACAAAACCCAGGAGGGTTCCTCCATGTGAAATGGATCCTGTAGGATTCATTGTTGGCCAGTTGCGGACCTAGCCAATGGGACGCCCAGGGACGAGGAGGAGACCAATCCCCTCCACTGTTTCTCTGCCCCAGTGCACCGCTCCGCCCCGTCCCCATGCCACACCAGGCTCTCAGAGCTGGGCCAAAAACACCAACCTCTCCCAGAGGTGAGCTAGTGCCTCCCCCTCCCCTGCCTCCTGCTCCAGGAGAGCTGCTCATGGGGCTTTGGCCCCCTGCACAAAATGGTAGGACCACAACTGTTGCTGGCTCGTGTGAATGAATGCAGGAGCATAGCCAGCAAATGCGTTGGCCTGAGGAGCCAATGTGCCCCTGTTTTCCTTTCCCCACATTCAAACAATAAGGGCTCCAGTGAATGGAGTGAAGCCATGCAGAAACTGGTGAGCCACGTGCAGGGCCTTGCAGAATCCGGAGTTGATTTGGCTGTTCCAAAGGAAATGCAGTTATTTCCACAAGTGTTAGAATAAGGAGGAAAACAGCCTAAGCATTGGGTAATGTTGCTGGGACCAGAATATAGGAGAGCTGGAAACTGGCATTTGGTGGTGCCTATCTGCTTGTTACTTTGTGACTATCAAGGGACGTGGTGGTGCAGCGGGTTAAACAGCTGCTGCTGGGCTTTCCGACAGGAAGGTTGGGAGTTCAAGACTGTGCGACGGAGTGACCTCCTGTCGTTTGTCCCAGCTCCTGCCAACCTAGCAGTTCGAAAGCACCTAAAAATACAAGTAGATAAATAGGGGCCACTTTGGTGGGAAGTTAACAGCGTTCTGTGCGCTATGGCGTACAGTCATGCCAGCCACATGACCACAAAAGCTTGTCCTTGGACAAAACGCCATCTCTACAGGCTTTGAAATGGAGATGAGCACCGCCCCCTACAGTCGGTCACGACTAGACCATTCAGTCGTGGGGAAACCTTTACCTTTACCTTTATCTGCTTGTTGGGCAGCTCAGAGAAACGCGGGGAAAATTACATATTGTGAATCATGGGCTCTGACGACCTTTTCCTTGCCTTCCCCAGCAATGCTTTTCCCGTCTGCTCACCGTGTGAAGAGGTCTTCAGCCGCTCTTCTCAACCCAGTGCTTCAGAAGTCTCTGGAAGACGTGGATCTTCTATTCGAGGTTCAGTATGCGAGAGGGAGTGTGGCCAAGCCACCTGTGTAGGCATATATAGAGTATTTGCAAAGCGACCAAGACAAGAGTTAGGAGCAAAGGGGCCCATGATGTCCACTTGCAGGCTTCCAACACTGTGTCAAAACTGTTGGGTTCACGAGCCACAAATTATTCCATGAACTTGGAATTCATTGCAAAAATAGTGTCGATATAATATAATGCTGCATGCACAAATAAAATTTGCCGTGATCAAGAATGCAGCAAGAGAGAGGGGAAGTCAGGTGTGAATCAGTGGAATAGGATTGGGCCAATATAAAAGTAGCATGTTAGAGATGAGGCTCGACTGGAGCCCTTCTCCATGAGATCTCGCTTTCTACATAGGGGATTCCCCACCTTTCCCTATCATGTCACTCCTTACCTGCAGTCTCAAAGTAGCACTGTCCAGACACAGTTTTCCTATGTCATTGACTGTTGGTGAGAACTAGACCCGAATCAACATTAACCTCAATCTGTGTTCTTCTGCCAGTTTCTCTTAGGTGAGCTGGACATCAACGAGGAGCTGAAGATCTCTGTCAAAGACCAGGAACTGGCTTCGCTGAGGAAGGCTGCGGCCTTTGACACTCTGTGCAATGACGTTATCCCCAAAGGCATCACAGATATCCGCAGGCTGAACGCCAGGCTCTTGGGCTTGCCGGGGATGCTAAGGAAAGAAGACTTTGAAAGGACAGTGTTGACCATGGTCTATACCGCATATCGGGCAGCTCAGTCTCAAGGACACCAGAAAGACGTCTGGGCTGAATCCTTTGTCGATCTCTACAAGGCCCTGAAGCATGACTTGATGTTCTCCTCCAGCCAAACACCATCATCCCAAGTGACTTTATAGACCAGAAATTCACTCTGATCAGGGACTTGGAGAGCATCTGCCTCTTTGCTCCATTAAAAACATAGTTTAGGACAGCAGGCACATTAGAATAAAGAACAGAAGATTCTTTATTCTCTAGCTCCTCCTAGAGGGTACCTATTGTAAAATGTATAAGGAAAAACCTGCTTGTATTCATTTCTACTGCAGATGTTTCCAAAATTCTCGGTATCCGCATTTCTCCCTGGATTTTGGAGTTCCAAGTTATCCATTCCTGTTCCCACGTGGAACCAATGTTTTAGGAAATGCCTACTTGCATTCTGGTTTTCCGTCCCATTACCATAATAGTCAAATTCGCCACATTTTGGAATGTTTTTCCTCATGCTCAAAAACCTGCTTGCCCAGAGCTAATAGTGAACCAAAAGAAATGATGTGCATGTCCTGGACAAGGATGGCTCTGTTGGCATCCACCCTCAACATCTTGGGTCTGTGGAAGAGATTCAGGGCGCAATTCTAACCCACGTTCCATCACTGACATAGCTGTGTCAATGGGTGATGTGCTGCATCCTGCAGTGGAGTAGTAGTGGAGGCCTCCTTAAGGGAAGGGAAGCTGCATTGCCCTTACCCCAGTGCTGGAAAGTTGGTTAGAATTGCGCCCTCGGAGCACAATCCTAACCTGGTGTTAGGCCAGCACAGTTTGGCAGGCGCAAGGGACATCGTAAAGTATGTTTGGACCACTCTCGGAGTCAGACAGGCCAGCACACAGACATGCGCTATCCCCCCCCCGACTCTGAGAGTGGTCCAAACAAGCTTTATGGTGGCCCTTCTGCTGGCCAAACTTTGCTGGCCTAACTCCAGGTTAGGATTGCGCTCCCAAGCCGACTCCAAATGAAGAGAAACAGTTAAAAGTGGTTGCAAAATCAAGGTGTTACAGGCCGAGCAGGGTTTTGATGAATCATTTACTGATTTGTCTGGCTCATCACTTTTCTTTCATTCCGGTGTACTTGTATCAGATGGTGTCAGATGGCTTTCCCTGGGAAGCAAAATAAAGATGAGAAAAGGATCTAGAGGTGCTTTCCTTGAGGAGTAAATCACTGCTCCTGATCGCCAACAGTAATGCACACTCCAATCCTTTCCCCCACTAGCACACAGGATGCAGGGCTAGCAGAGCATACTGTGTGCTAGCAAAGGACCAAGCTAGCCAGGAGATGCAAGTAAAGGAAAATTTTACTTACCTCCTCACCTGCTGCCTTGTCCCCTATGGGCCTGCTCTGACCTATGGCTGGCGTAGATCTGTAACACACGTCAAGCCTGGAATGGGGATATAGGATTTAGCAGCCACCATTACTTCTAAGATCTGCCCCAGTGCCACCCCAGCCCAGCCTGATCCCAGAGGCAGATCTACGGGCGGGCAGAGCTCTAAGTTTTGCAAGAAGCCTCACCTTGCAGTGGAAATCACTCCTCTCCTGCACCGTTTTAGCCAATCCTCACAGGGAAAAGCAACATCTTGGCGTTGCTTACTGGCTACAGCAGCAAGGGAGAGGAGGGATTTACACGACAGGGTAAGGCTCCTTGCAACACTTAGAGCTTTGCCCTCCCTGTAGATCCGCCTCTGCCTGATCCCCACCCCGTCCACCAGCAAAGCTTCGGCTGGCATAAAACTGATTTTTTTTTCCGCCCGCAAAAATGTGTAAAATAACAATGTGGTCCTTGAACTGAAATGTTTAGAGACCCCTGCTCTAGATGCAACCTCTAAATGTTTGTTCATCGCAGGCGAAGAGTCTAGTCTCTGCTAAAAGAATCATTGTTGCAGAGAGCTGGTTTAAGAGATGGCGACTGAAATAGACACACCTTCCATGTTTATTAGTGATCAGGTAGGACCCAGAAACGGATTCCCCACTATGCCTGCAAGGTAGACAAAACGTCTTTGCTGCAGTGGCCTCAGCAACCTTTTCCGCACACCGAGGGTGGAGAGTCAGCAGTCAGTCTCTTGGAATTCTGTGGAAGGGCTAGTAATACTAATATTTATATCTATTTCCAAAAACAGTGGACTCACAGTCAGATTGAAAAGGCTCAAGCAGAGCCAATGACCTGCGATGGCTCCGAGCCTAGAACTGACTCTGTGTGGGCTCAGACATCTGTTCCGAAATGACACATCAAAGCCTCTGCTAGCTGTGTACTTACACATCTCTTGGTTGTTTCTGTCCTGTGACCCTGCGCCACAAGTCAAAATCCTGCTGAACTCCCTGGGGAGCAGGTAGATTAGTTGGGATCAGGTCAGGTCAGCCAATCAGAGTGAGCAGAAGGCAGCTGATACTGTTTAGCTTGTGAACAGAAGGAATCAAGCCCTACTAAAGTGGGGCCAGTGGCATTCTGAAAGGGGAGGGGAGAGCAAGGAGGAGGGGCATCCTATACGTTGCAATGCAGAGTCGTGCAAAACTTAGCACCCCACCCCACCTCTTGGGATGCCATTGAGTGGGGCCAAATTCATGGAGGGGAGGCAGGGGAAGGAGGCCACACCTGCTGCACATTATGCTGCATAATGTTTCTTTGGGTTAAGCTGGGGCTCACACAGCTGCACCTAGACATACCAATCCACCAAGGACCCTGCCCAGTGGCCAGTGGTATAACGCACCAGGAGCCTCAAGCCACAGCAGCATTCAGGCTTACTCTGAATACCATGACACTTCCACAGAGAAGCGTCACTAGCCTGTTCTTGGCTATAGTGCAGCGCCTCCACTCTTATAATGGCCAATTCTGGTACTGCAGTGATTTAAGGAACCAATATGGCTGGTCCCCAGGCTCCATTCCTCAGCCTCAGCTGAAATGGGGCCGCGTTAGTGCTCTAAGGATGTAACCCTAACCAACTTTCCAGCACTGACATAGCGCTGCCAATGGGGCATGTACTGCATGCTGCAGTTGTGAGGGGCGGGATGTCATGGAGGCCTCCTGAAGGTAAGGGAATGTTTGCTCCCTTACCTCGGAGCTGCATTGCCCTTATGCTGGTGCTGATTAGGATTGTGGCCTTAGAGCACTAACACTACCCCAACTTTACTTTTCCAGGACAGGCTATAGGAGATGTGTGTTCCCCATCCCCATGCCCTACCAAACCTGGGATAGTGGCTGCTTTTCCTGGGTGATCTTTTCCCGTGGTGCTTGTTCTTTCTCCTCCCCCCTTCCTGGCAATAATTTATTAGGGGAGGGGCCATCCCTTAGTGATGGGGCACAAACTATCCAGGCTGCAGAAGGTTTAGCCTGCAGCAGGTCCAGCAATAAAAGTGTCTCCGCTAGGAGGTCTGGGAGAAACTTCTGCCAAGACCATGGAGAGCCTCTGTCAGTCAGAGGAGGCAATACTGGGCTAGATGGCCCTTATCAGTTACAAACCTCCTTTGCAGCCCTCAACTCATAGAAGGCTGTGTCTTAGCTCACTGGAAGCATCTGGAGTTGTATGCTCAGCCTGCACCTTTCTGTTGACTGGGCAAGGCTGGGGTGTGATATCCTGATGGCTCTGCTTCATCCCACACTCTTCTTCCTTCTGTCACTAGGCTGCTTCCCCTGAGCTCAATGGCCTGGCTGCCTTCCAGTTCCTCATAGGCCATGCCCACGTCTGTATATCCCCTGGAGCTGCTGGCTAGCTCCACCTCTTCCTGCCCGACTTCTCTTCTTAACAGCCCTCCCTCACATGCTCCTGGTTCTATACCCACCAGGATGTGGTTGTGCTGGTTCCCTCCCCCCCCGCAAGCTCATTCCCTGACTGCACAGTAGCACAGAACAGTAACCCACAGCAAACCCCCAGAAAGCCCAACCCACGCTTTTCCCCACTGAGATGTCAGGTAGTCCTGAATTACCCAGCCAGCCTTTCCTCATTCTTGCCAGTGGCAAGGAATGTCCGGGGGCAGGGCGGCAACACCTGCGTCATCCAGGTGGCGTCATTTTGCATCAATCCAATATTGATGGTTGGCAGCCTTGCTTCTTTGGTTGTCCCAACAGCAAGGCGGGATCTACATGTTTTCCAATGAAATGAAGCATTTGCATGTGCAGAGAGCAGAGCAAGGCATGTGCCATTCTCCGTTGCCACTGCCTTCTGCTCTGCTCTGGACATCTCCCAGGGTGACATTAAGGGCACTGTTCTAATACTGTGGGGAGAGGGCCTGGCATACTTTGTGATGATTGCCATCATGGTGCTTTTAACAAGCTCTTGGCAGGGGCACCATCTGGCATACAAGAGCAGGCACCTGTTTGTGGATTTCATTGGGGTCCCCCTATCTGTCTGCCCATCGCGGGTGCACAGGTCAAGGGTCTCATTTCATCGCAGTGCAACTCTGCCAAAGGCCAGAGGAAATGCCGGCCTCAGCAGGTATCACTGACGGCTCGGACAAGGGGGCTTAAACAAATCCCGGGATTCCAGTTGCCCCGGCGACCTTTTGGACGCTCCTCCGCTCGCCTCGCACTTTGACCCAAGCCGGGTCCTGTCCGATGAGCACCGTAATCCCTCTCTAGCCAAAGCGGCATTTGCAGAGGGACCCTCCTGAGAGTGAGCTCAGGCACTGGCCAGTTCAGACCAGATGTTTTTGTCAATACCCCCCCCCCCCGCATCACGAGGTTCCTCCGTTTCACCCAGCAGGGTGGCTGCTTCCCATGCAGGCCTTTTGCCACATCAGCATTTTTCATGCTCCCTTTCCTCTGCATGGCTTTTAGGTTATTAGCAACCGTGTTAAGCTGTGGGAGGTGGGGAGGGGGCTTGCTCCAGCCCTTAGGTTCTGGGCAGCTCCTGCTTCACCTTCCAAGCCCACGGGTCCTTAAGGGGAGGACATTATGGCCCCACTGCTCTTTTAAGCACATTTCACCGCACAGCGAGCTCTGCCTCCTCCCCCCCCCCCCGTTCAAAACCGAGTGTTGTTGATTTAACGCTGAAGTTTGCTTGCTCTCTGAATAATACATCTACAAACAAAGCATAAAACACCCTGGGGCTCCCTGTGGATCAATGAACCTCAGAAATAGCTCACACAGCCCTCTCATTTCAGCTTGTAAAATACAGCCTTTCCAACTTTGTGGGTTTATGTCCACCCTTTCAACTGCAGGATAATGTCAGAAACACAGAATATAGAGATGGCATCATTCTAGTTTATTAACTAAAGAAGATGAAGAAAAAAAAACAGCAGAGTCTCAAGATACATTTGAATTTGGGATGCATTACTCATGGAAAGTAAGTAACAGGGCTAGCAAAAAAACACCATAACAATAAGCCCAGAGTGCATAATAAGTTTACCAGCATCATTACAGCATCACAGTAGGCTTCTTAAAAAAAAAATGAACTGCCTTCCAAGTGCCAAGATGGTGTAATGGTTTAGGAGTTGGACCTAGCCCTGGACGAACCAGGTTCAAATCCCCGCTTGGCCATGAAGCTTCTTGAATGACCGTGGGCCAGTCACTGTCTCTCAGCCTCACCTACCTCACAGGGCTGTTGTGAGAATAAAGGGAAAGGAGGAACTATGTACATCACCCTGAGCTTCTTGGAGGAAGGGGGGTTTAAAACTGTGAAAAATAAATAAACAAGTGCCCAAGAAAGATGAAAACACAAGACAGGAGATGGTGAGCTTGGGAGTTCTCAGCACATCCTTATCAAACATATGGCTGAGGGCGCAATCCCAACCAACTTTCCAGCACGGCCATAGCGGTGCCAATGGGGCATGTCATGGAGGCCTCAAGGCAAGGGAATGGTTGTTCCCTTACCTTGGAGCTGCATTCAAAGGTGCGGGAAAGTTGGTTAGGACTGTGCCCTAGGAATGGTATTCTTTGTCCGTAATACAACAGGTTATATAGCAGGTTACAAATCTTGGCACAAGATATTGCTTAGTGACTCAAGCTTAGTGATCTCAGCTTAGTGCTGAGATCAGAACCAATGGGGACCGCCTATTATATTTACAAGGACCACCCAGTGCCTATAAATCATTGTCCCTGCTTAGCCCTTAAAATGTTCGCCTTTGGGGTATACTTTGCCACGGTCAGGTCCGTGAGAGGGGCTAATCTTCAGGGTTCTCCACACTTGCGGAGTGGGAAATGCATGCACCCTCTCTCATGCATGTAGGAACACTACGGGATTGTGCAGCAGACAACCATCCATTTCACACACAGCAGCTGCTATCCGGGAAGATATTTGGCCACATCTCCTCTTGCAATGCCACCAAGAATTGTGGGATTTGTAGTTCTCAGGAGAACCTCTTACATTTTCAGGCTCCTATCAAACAAGTTCCAGAGTCTCACTCTCTCTCTCTCTCTCTCTCTCACACACACACACACACACACACACACACACACACACACGCGCACACGCACACACACACAAACATGCACACATGCATGAACAGTTTATTCTGTACATCCTGATGAGCCAGATAGTGCCCAAGAAAGTACGCGAGTACCCATTCCTAGGATTAGGGCTGGCCCCACCCATTCACCTGCCCACTCGTCGACTCTGTCGGCATTCTGCTCCGCCCCCTGCAACGTTTGAATTGCCTGCACGTTTGAGTTGCCTGCACGTTCTCAGAGCCAGGCAGGCAGGCAGGCAGGCAGGCAGGCAGCGGAGCGAGGGAGACCGACAGCAGCAGCAGCGTGAGCAGGTAGGCTGCCTGGGGCTCCCTCCCGAGGAGGCGCAGCAGTTCCTGGGGGCGGTTCCAGTGATGTCATGCAGGGGGTACGCGGGGGTACACGAGTACCGGTTTCTAGGATTACAGCTGGCCCCGCCCATTCGCCCGCCCACTCGTCGACTCCGCCCTCTGCAACGTTTGAATTTCCTGCATGTTTGAGTTGCCTGCATGTTCTCAGAGCCAGGCAGGCAGGCAGGCAGCGAGCGGAGCCTTTCCTTTTCTTGCCACTGAAAAATGAGTTGCTCTGGGGTTTTAACATGATTCCAGGCCTCCTTAACATGTTCTGGGGGTGCTGTGGAATACTGTTGCAACTGTTGGGTCAGTTTAAAATCATCTGAGGCCTCAAAAAGGGCTTTTTTCATGTCACTTCCTGCCACGACATCACTTCTGGCTTATGACGTCACTTCCGGTGGGCGGGTCCCGACACGTGCCAATCAAAAGTGAGTACCTGTTCTTAAATCATTTAGATGACACCACTGGGCGGTTCCTGGGTTCCGGCTATGACCCCACTTCCGGTGGGTGGGCCCTGACACAAGTGCCAATCAAAAGTGAGTACCTGTTGCTAAATCATTTAGATGCCATTACTGGAGAGACCTAAATGAACTTTTTTCACATCCCTGCTCAGCCAAGAAGCTTCCAGGAAGACATTGGGCCAGTCCCCATCTCTCAGCCTTACCTGACTCACAGGGTTGTTGTGAGGACAAAAAGGAATCATGTACATCATCCTGAGCTCCTTGGAAGAACATTAGTACAAAAAATGTGGAAAATGCACAATTATTTTCCTCTAATCTTGCTTCTGATGGCTTCAGCAAACCTCAGAAGATCAGGACCCCCCGCCTAGATTCAGGGAAACAGATTAGATGGACAGAAACACCCCCAAGAATCATCCACCATTGAGCTTGCTTTTTTTTTTTTAATCCTCATGCTACTGAGTTTCCAGGCCAAGGCCTTTCCCCCAGATTTCTGGGCTCCTGGTAATAAGTCTCCTTAACTCCTCCACCACAATTAGGCCATGGGGGGGGGGGAATGCTGAGCTGTGGGACAGGTGCAGCATCACACAATGAGACCTCAAAAGTAGATGTAAATAGTAACAAACAGAAAAAGAAAACAGCTGCACAGAGTGAGCTCAGTGTCTGCATTTCTACATACAACGTGCTGGTTTGGATGATACTTCTAGTGCCTGCCCTGTGCCATCATGATTCATGTCATGCGCATTCATGATGTGCACTCATCCAGGTCCTTCTCCCTACAGCTGGGGTGGGGGAATCCAAGTCAGTTCTCTTATATACATGTGGCAAGTGATTATTTCCCCCCTCATGTGTGAGCTGGAGCTGAAGGCCGAAAGTAACTGACATGAATGGAGAAGGGCACAATCCTGACCTGGAGTTAGGCTGGCACAGTTTGACCTGCAAAGTTTGGCCAGCACAAGGGACACCGTAAAGTATGTTTGGACCACTTTCCCAGTAAGGGAGGATGGTGCATGTCTGTGTGCTGGCCTCTGACTCCAAGAGTGGTCCAAATGTGCTTTATGGTAGCCCTTGTGCCGGCCAATTTTTGCTGGCCTAACTATGCTGGCCTAACTCCAGGTTAGAATTGCGCCCTCAATTAGGACCCTCCTACTTTTACACGACTTTAAAAAAAAAAAAAGTAACCAGGTGCTCAAGCCTCTATTTTAATCTTTTTTTACAGCCCCCAGAAACAATTTATCCATCCCCCCATTATAATTGGGCTCTCCCAGCTTGACAATTGTGCTGTCTCATATATTGAAATTATGCACAAGATTTTCAAATTTTCTTTTCTATCATTTGCAGCTAGTGAGTTTCTATGTGAGAGCAAAGTGCTTATTTCTGACCATCAGCTGGTTAATGATGTCACTTCTGGTCCTCAGCAGGTGCCATGAATGCTATTCAGCCTACAACATGAAATGAGTCTGGCACCCTGTCTTAGAGGTTTCACTTGTTTGTTTGAACTATGAACACAGTAACTGGGAGATTCAAAAAGAAAGAAAGAAAGAAAGAAAGAAAGAAAGAAAGAAAGAAAGAAA
>JAJKFI010000051.1:5871692-5887264 GCA_029204185.1 Lerista edwardsae | reverse complement strand
GAAAGAAAGAAAGAAAGAAAGAAAGAAAGAAAGAAAGAAAGAAAGAATACAGTACACGGTTTTTTTGAAATGTAATCTTGAATGTATCCAAGAATGGACCTTCAAAACTTCTCTCCCTGTCTTCTCATCCCCCCAATCTCCTTACTGAAACAGCCCCCTTCCCAGCAGAAGCACTGGACATTTTCAGTTGGGGGTTGAAGAATCAGGGCTGCTTTCAGAGATTTTTTAAAAAGCATATCCCAAATGGTTCATCCTTGGGGAAAGGTATACTGGTGTATGCCTTGTGGATGACAAATTACTTTTCAGAAGGTCAGTCTTTCACCACGGTTGTCTCACTCAGCTTACACAACAACCTAGTGATGGAGTCTAGGTTGAATGATGGCATCACATGAAAGATTTTATGACACGGCTACTTAAAGATTTTCCAGCACTCAGACTCAGCACTCTGTTCACTAGGGTTGATGTTCTGTTTTCCGGCAAGTCTCCACTGCATCTTTGACAACTGGATTACAGGCACAACTTCAGCGAGGCTTTTTCAATAACTGCAGTTCTCACAAATTCTGAACATCTCCTAAATAGCCAGAGAAATAAATTAGACATTGCACAATTCTAACTTGGAGTTAGGCTGGCACAGTTAGGCCAGCAAAGTTTGGTCGGCACAAGGGACACCATGAAGTGCAATCTACAATTCAAACTCTAGCTTTTGTTCAGAGTAATGGGCTTGCAGTCCAGGGTGGGTCCGTTTCTACCTCTGGACCTAAGTAAAATGGGCAGGAGGTGTGGACTGATGGTTGAGCTGCTGGTACTGTCTGAAGCTAAGCAGGAGAATCTGTGGCTTGTTTTGGGATGGGAGACGGATGCCAGGCTGTGACAAGCTGCTGGACCTGTGGTGGCAGAACAGAGTCACTGTGGAGCTGATGACTCACTGCAAGTGAGAGTTGTGGGAGAGTGTGTGAGAAGGCCAGCCAGCAAAAGAACGGAATACGACTTTGAGGACCTGTCCAGACTTGACTTGCGATTGCCTGCTGAGGCTTGATGGCATGCAGTCAAAGGAGAGAACCACACTGTGAAGGTGACATCTGGCACTGAGGATTGGCAGATGACAAGAATACTGTATATCCGTAAAAACCCCATTGAAAAAATGGTGGTTTAGACTAGCCTGCTCATGTAAGCCGCCTTGGGCATTTGTTTTGGCATGGGAAAGCCGGGGTATAAATTCTTCAAATAAATAAATAAAGTCTCCACTTAAGGACATATGAACAGGCCAAAGGCCCATCTAGTCCAGCTTCCTGTATCTCACAGTGGCCCACCAGGTGCCTAAGGGAGCTCAGTAAACAAGATGCCTGCATCCTGTTGCCACTCCCTTGCACCTGGCATTCTGAAGTAGCCTACTACTAACGTAAGGAGGTTGCACAACCCATCATGGCCTATAGCCCACGGTAGACGCTTCCTCCAGAAATCTGTCCAATCCCCTTTTAAAGGCACCTAGGCCTCTTCTCCCATTGGATTGTGGCTGGTGGGCTGCATTTGGGTTGATGGGTCACACATTGTGTGGGGCTTCTCTTCTAGGTTTCAGCTGGGCCTGAGTACCTCAAATTTGCCCTTACGAATTTGCCCTTATGACAGCCTTCAGAAACAAAGCTGTGGAAAAGAATTGTGCAGTCAATCTAAAATTCTTGTTAACAACTTTGCAGTATCAATGGGGATGCCTGTTTTCACAGCAATTCCTGAGCTTTGAAAGAGTCACATGGTCTGGCAGCTGCTGGCCAAGGGAAGAACGCACACTTCTTGGAGGGAGAACATTGGTTCTGGTATCAGTTATCCTCTCTGGCATGAGCTCAGTCAGTGGGTGGAGCCTCCGCCACCTTCCATCGCTCTCATTGGTGAACTGCACCAGGCCAAGACTTTCTTGCAAGTTTTTATCTTGAGATGCAAGGTAATCTTGGCAAGAATTGCTGCTCTGTGAATTTCCCAGCAGAGGAGAGGAAAAAAAAAACAGGAGAAAGATAATCTCTAAGCAGTTAAGAAAAAAATTCCAGGGAAGAATGCAAACAGCATCAAGGACAGGGTGGAAAAAAAAAACTTTTTAAAAGCTGGTGAGTTTTCTGCAGTGGCGTAATTAGTTCTGCAACTAACTCGGGGCATACCTGGAAGTGAGAAACAGCGGCAAGGAAGTGAGACTGCAAACTGATATGACCTTTGAACCTTTGTACTTGGGGCTCAGATCCTAGAAAAGCAACCGTGATGGGGGAAGGAAAGATCATCGGCCCCAAAGAGGCCACTTGGTGATTTCCCCGACGACGACTGCGCAGAAGAGCATTATGCTTCTCTGGTGCTTGGGATGTGATCGTTGCATGGATGTGCTAGTCAGCCCTACATAAAAGCACAGGCACTTGAAGGCATTTGTGACCGTTTCCTCGAGGGACAAATAGGCAAGAGCAGCAAAGAATTCGGAGGTGGACGGAAGAAAGCGGCGTCGGCCCAGGGTTGGAAGAGTCCCTCTGAGACCCCAAGAGACTCCGGAGGATGACGGTGCTCAGGGAGGTCCTCAGGGCCAGAAACCTCCTGCTGGTTATCCTCATCCCCCTCTTGCTGCTTCCTCTACCACTGTTATATCCCAGCAGTGTAAGTACACGGTGTTGGCCTCGTGCGGATCAAGGGATGGAGGATGGCTGGCGGGTTCGGGGTTCTAGGTGAGCAATCGGTGCGGGGTGGAATGGTTGAAAGGACAACTTTGCTGGCTTCCCCACTCCTGTGACACCCTGGATTCTTTATGAGGAAAAGCAACAATGTCAAGGGAAAAGGCAGCTAAGTGGGGGATGTGACTGGGGCGTCTAAGATTCTGTGCGGCAGGGAGAGGCTGAATAGAAAGCAGTTGCAAGACTAGAACCAGGACTCATTCCATGAAACGGGTTAGCAGGAGATTTTGAATGGACAAGATCCATCTTTGTATTTCTCCATCCAGCACATCATTAATCCAGGTAATCTAAGTGCTGTTCAGATGTGGTGCTGAGCACAAGTTGAGGTGGCTTTAAAAAGGGAGAAATTCCTGGAGGATGAGTCTGTCTCTGGCTACTAGGCATGATGCCTATGGGCTCAGAGGATTCTGCCATTGGGTCCTGCTTGTGGGTTTCCCAGGGGCACCTGGTTGGCCACAGGGGGAAATAGGATGCTGGACTAGATGGGCTTGATCTTGCAGGGCTGTTCCTTTCTCTTTGTGTCTGGCTACTACTTAACAAAAACATTCTGATAAGGGGACGTTTGACTGTCCCCGGGAGTGCTGCTTTGGTGGAAAGGCAGGATCAAGACAAGCTGTTCACATTCTTAAGGAACCGTATAAGTGCACCAGGATGTTAGTGTTGTCACTGACATTCTGCGGCAAAAAATTAAATTTGAGCTGTTGTGGTTCCCGTCAAAGAGAAACACCTGAGACTTTTCAGGAGAAGCGCAACAAGCTCCTATAAGACAAGGGACATTTTTTCAGAGACATTCTGTGTATCCCTGTGATGGGCAGAGATCTTGAAGCTTTTCCTGGCATAAAGAGAAATGACAGCAAGAGCTTCCCCTGTTCAGTATCAAGGCTGAAGCTGGTTCTTGCGTCCCAGTTCTTTCTTCAACCCAGAGATACAGAACCAATCTGTACCAGCTACTGACATTTGTGCACTTCTGCACCCCATAATAAGCTCTTCGTCACCTCCCTGGGAGACTGCCCCCTATGAGTAGGGTTACCAGATACAAACTGGGACACTCTACCTTTAACCATTGTTAGAAGAGGGAATTTGGGCAGGTGCAGCTTTTGAAACCCTTCCATGATGAGCTGCACCTGCCCAAATTCCTTCTTCTATACAATGGTTAAAGGTAGAGATGCTCCAAAACAGAGTCCAAAGTTTTATTGTCAGGCAAGGCATTCTCAAATGTACTGTCCCCATGTCAGTTATACACTTATCCTTGTCAAAGCAGTTTTCCTTGTCGAAACAGGGAACGAACAGAGGGTTTTGCATCCTGAAATAAGCTTTGGCCAAGCCCACCTGGTCCACTACTGTACCATCTCCGATGAGATGCCCTAAGACTGTGTATCGCCCAACACTTTGTCTTTCTCTCCAGGAGCTGTTAAAAGCATAATGTCCTCACACTGGTTACGTTCTTTCCTTGCAAAACTTGCAAGGAAACAATATGCTTGGCAGGAGGTGTGTGTGTGATGCTTGAGGACGTCTTGCAAGAAAATGACGCTTTGGGTTCAGATACGCTGCTAGGTGGTGGAGAGTCTCCAGATGGTGGCAGTGGGGTTTGAGCTGGGACGGGCCAACACTGGTTTAAGGAAGCCACAGCGGCAGTGTGCAAAGTTCCTTATTGAAGCTGGTTGTGTTAAGGGAGGGAACAAGGCACCAGGATCCAGCTTCTTCCTTGTTGCTAAATGTCAATGTGCCAGGCTGCTGTAAAAGGCACCGGAGCAAGGCCAGAAAAGAAAAAGGAAGATAACAACCCTAAACGTGTATGTATGTATGTGTGTATGTGGGGAAAGGAGGGGCAAGCCACACAATCTCCAGTTTGCACACAGGATGTTCAGAGTTTAACCCATGTGACTCCCTGAACAGGGCGGTTGCCCCTTTTTCCTGCAGAATTCCTTTGCCTTCACCACCTGCAGAGAGAAATTCAATACTCATAGATTCAAGGGACCCACGAGGTCATCTCCAGCAGGGGCCTGTCGAGGCTTCTTTGAATGTCTCCAGTGAGGGAGACTCCACCTCCCTCAGCATTCTGTCCCACGGCCAGACTGTCCTTACTGTCAAGAACTTCCTCCTGATATCCCACCAAAATCTCCTCTCTTCCAGTTTGTACCCACTGGTCAGATTGTCTCTGCTCATCCCTAAATCTCGCATCCTGAGAAAGCATTTACTTTCAAGGTCTCAAAAGAGAGAGGAAAGACACAAAGCTCCCTGTGAGCCATGTCTTTAGACCAGTTCCTTAATCTCATGTGTAGCAGATTTCACCCGGGATGAGGACAATGCTCAATTGCTTCCAGGACTGAGGGCGCAATCCTAACCTGGAGTGTCGCAAACGTGCCATAAAGCGTGTTTGCTTCACTCTCAGTCAAGGAGGATGGCAAACGCCTGTGTCCTGGTTTCCCTGACTCAGAGAGTGGTCCAAATGTGCTTTTCGGTGCATTTGCAACACTCCTGGACTGGCACAAGGGACTTGTGCTGGCCCAACCAGGTTAGGATTGCACCCTGGGGGCACAGTCCTAACCTGGAGTTAGGCCAATACAGTTTGGCTGGCACAAGGGCCACCGTAAAGCACATTTGGACCACTCTTGGAGTCAGGGAGGATGGCGCGCATCTGTGTCCTGGTCTCCCTGACTCAGAGAGTGGTCCAAGTGAGCTTTATGGTGTGTTTGCAACACTCCTGGACCGGTACAACTAACTCCAGGTTAGACTTGCACCTTGAGTCATGTTGAGCCTATCTCAGCTGAAGTTCTGCTTACAGTCTTGTACTCTAGATTTCAGTATGCAGCTGTGTCAGCAGCATCCTTTTCTTGGAGGGATTATTTCCTGAGTCTCCTTCAACTGCTGTGATTATCCTCATCAAAGGCTCGACTTTGAGATGCATTATTGTTGGAGCTGAGGAGGGTGGATGCAATTTCTCACAATGTTGGATCCTAATTCCCTTTCAAGCATGAATTGGCACCGTTGTAAATATTCTCAGGAAAGGCAGGCTTGGTTGACTTCAGCGTGGCTTGGTTTAATGAAGTCGAGATTCACCTTTTGATGAATTTGTTTGGAGCTCGTTTAATTTGTGATGTCCCCTTGTTTATCAGCCCGGGAGTGAGCAAATGGACAACTAGGCAAATTAGACAAAGTCGAAGTCAGCTAAAACTAATTTCAACCTCATTATACAGGTAAAGTAAGAGTGAGCAAAGGAAGATAAATGAGATTCCTCCCTCCCTCTGCATCTCTCAAGGTGACAAGAGCTAAGCAATTACAAGTTACAGACCTGGTGAGATAATGGAGATGGAATTAAGGTTTACGGAATACAAAAGCAATAATAACAAAAGTGCTAACTAGCAAGGACTCAATTAATTTACAATAAGATAGCAAATGAAATATTACTGATTTGGGGCGCAATCCTAACCTGTGCTGGAATGGGCAAGGGGGGCTGGCCTGCGCTGTATCCTATGCAGGTTGGGAGCAGGCTGGAGCCTCCACGGGGCAAGGGCACGTTCGTTCCCTTACCCTGGGGGAGGCACCAGCTGCCCTGATGGGCCTTCTCAAATCTGTACCTGCTGTCAGGGTTGCGTGGCCGGGGCCAGGCCTTTGGATGAGCCCAGCGTCGTCATCCGCAAATGAACTCCCGGAATGCTGGGAGGGACGTGGGCGGGACTTTTGCATGATTGGCAGCCCACCCGTTTTGTTCCACGGCTGCCCTGGCCTCGAGGGAGGGCTGCCCCCGGTTGGCGCAGCCCCCCCGCTGCTTGCCCAGGCACCTGGCACGCCCTCCACCTGTCTCCCCCGGCGAGCAGGCACCCCTCGAGGCCAGGGCAGTCGCGGAACGAAACGGGCGGGCAGCCAAACATGGCGAAGCCCCTCATAAGTCCCTCCCAGCGTTCCGGGAGTTCATTTGCGGATGACGACGCTAGATGAGCCCTAATGGCCGTTCTGAACTCAGCCAGCTCACAGGTGGTTTACTGGCGGCTCATTCTGGCTCGTCTGGGCCAGCGCAGCTGCCTGTGTCGACTATGCGCCACATGTTCTGTGCTATGGCACGTCCGCGACACCGCAGGGCTGAATTGCGCCCTCAAGTAATAAATACTGAATGACAACCAAGCACGTGTTACAGTATGGCCAGCATGCCGTGGTCCTCTCTCCCCTTGACTCCTGCAGCCTTCTCCTAAGAACATCAGCCCTGTGGATCTGGGCCAAGGGCCCCCCCGACCCAACTTCTTATATGTCAAGAGTGGCCCACCTGTTGCCTCAGGGAAGATACCACAATACCTGCCGCCTTCCATTGGCTCCATTTAGTCCTCTTCCCTCAGAACTCTGTCACCAGAATCAACACTTCTCGCCACAGTCTGATCATGTGATGAGTTTCCTTAAAGCCCTCCTTCCTGTTTGCTCCCAGATTTGGCCTAAGTGCCTTATCTCCGAATCCCTCCATGGCCTTGCTGTCCCTTATCTCTCTGCTCTTATATCATCATTACACATCCTGTCTGGGACCTTTGCTTATCTAATCCCACCAGCCTTGCCTTCTCTCTCAGTTGACTCTGCCCATTCTCTATGTCAGCCCTTTATGCCAGAAGTTCCTTCCCAGAACACCTGTGCAGTGACGACCCTTCTCTTCCTTCAGACCATGCAGCCAGTTTGCTGGCTAAGCACATCCAGGTGCCTGGGCGGGAGTCCACTTGGGAACTCCAAGTATGTGTTTCCTATGTTGGAAGAAAGGTGGATTATAAATGTGAGAGACAAGTGTGCTTCATTCACAAGCAGTTTGCATGAGCATCTGTACCTGCATCAAGTGCCCCCAGACCACCAGGCATTCAGTTTTCAATTGTGAAAGCTGGATGTCTCTGGAAGACCTCAAAGGGGGCAGGCAAATTAGAGTCTTCCCCTCTTGTTTGTCCTCAGCATCTGATACTCAAAGGGGCTTCCCCCTATGAAAATGGAGGTGGTTGGAGATGGTAGATGATTTCCTTGAAATATTTAGGAGTATGTGATGCTTGTTGAAGCCAAGCAAGTGGGGGCCTGTCCTACACCTGGATGGGATACCCTGCAGAGCTCCTTATCAGCCAGTCTGAGAGCTTCCTAAAAAGAAAATTGAATACAGTATAGTTTAAAAATGGCTAGTCTTTTTTTTAAAGTCAACTGCATTATGGTTCCTCCTCACATCGGTGGGAATCCACACTGAAGCTTGATGCAATTGTTAGTTTGCTGTGCTTCCAAGTCCACTCCAGGAGTGGTCCATGGCTTCAGTATGCACAAGGCAGTAAGTCTGCCTAGTGCTTCTTCTCTCTTTTTGAAAGTGTGTGCACGTGCATGCGTGTATGGCTGCATGCACATGCTTGGGCATATGCACACCCCTCTTAGTAATAATTTGCAAGAGTCTGGGGAAGAGGAAGCTGCAATGGAGGAGGAGACCAAAGCGACAGGAGAGTAGCTGCTGCTTCTCTGACCATTGAAACCCAGGAGTTCCAACCACCACTCTGCTGCTGCTTCCCTTCCACATCGTCCACCAGGACCTGAAGAGGCATCGGAAAGTTATGGTGGCACAGTGGTGGCTGTAGCTCCTGCTGGTCTGAGAATTGGCTAGCAAAAGCAGTGGCAATCTGGAGAGCACTTGGGAAGGGCCAGGCAGACCGAGGTGAGGCTGGGCAAGCAATGAGGCAGGTTGTGGGGGAACCATGTGGTTAGGCACATGTGGTCAGTGCAGAAGTGCATGCAGGCTGCCCCCACCATCTTCCCCCTTTCGACTCTGCTGCTGAACATGACCACTTCCCCTTGCCTCATGGCTGGGCTAACCCTGGTCTGCACACTTCAGGAATGGTGCCATGCATCACAGTGCTCTTGGGTTTCTGATGTGTTCTGTGTATGTGCTTCTTTCTGGTACATCATTTGTAAAGGCAAAGGCTACAAACATGGTCTTAGAGTGAAAGAATGGGCTCAGTAACATAAAGCCAGAATTGTAATGCTATTAAATACGCTGGACAGGATCAATTCAGCTATTTTTATCCGTCCTTTCCCTCCCCTTACTGTAATTCTTTTGCAAAAGCATATTAAGCCCTTTCAGGCTTTCACCAGTTCCGCTTGGCAAAAAGTCCCTTCTTGCTTCTGGAGAACAAAACAGGCTGCAACCCAATGCACACTTTCTTGGAAGTAAGCCCCATTGAACTCAGTGGAACTTACTTCTGAGTAGACATGCCTAGGATTGGACTCCTCCAGGAGAATCTTAAGCCAGTAGATCAGACTCACCATCCCAACTGAAGCTGGTGGGTTCCATGTGATGAGTGGAAAGACAGATTGTCATTTTATTTTATATTGCGTAACTATAGAACACTCCTCTGCTCATTCTGAGCCTCGGCTATGGTGAAAGCCAAACCAAGGGAACTGGAACGAGATTAGCACAGCACCTTTCTCAGGGAGGGCTGGCTTTTAAGCACTTGAGCCGTAAATAGCCTAGTTACCCCATAGCCCACTTACTGGATCATTGCATAGCCTACAAGAAGCTGATTAAGCTTTTCCAAAGCTTAATAAAGTGACCATTGTTGAATGATTTCCACCCTCATTTCTTGTCAGCTGTTTGTCATGATGCCAAAATAGAGCCTCCATGTTCAAGGGCACTGAGTGCTAGTTGCTGGGGAGCAAAAGTGGAGGGGGGAAGTTCTTGCCTGTGGGCTTTCTGGAGGAATGTGCTTGTTGGACATTGTGGAAAGCAAATTGCTGGAATCCATAGACTTTTGGTCTGATCCAGCAGGGCTCTTCTTACACGCCTTCACTCTGCACCTTGCTTTGTTGTATTGTTGTTTGCAGATGAAAGATATGTAGATTGCGTTTCTCTTAAATCTCTGCTGAAAATTCACTTTGACCCTGCTTGTTGTGTACTGAGATGGCTTGAACCTTTTTTGCTTCCATCCTCTGCTGCCAGTTATTGCACCCCCTGATCCATCCTCAGCTTTATCCAACTCTGTGTTATTCTTCTTTGGGCATCTTCTTCCTTCTGCTTCTCTCTATCCAGCATGGCAGAGAGCGGGAAAAGACAAACAGTCACAATCAGGATGCAAATGCCAGCAAGGGTCCAGGGTCGAGGGGATCAGTGGCATAACTGAGGTGGGGGTAGAGGTGCTGATCACACTGGGTGGCACCATAGGGGGTGACACAAAAGGAGGAGAGCTAGAAATTTCCTGGCTGGGCCAATTGGGAGACCAGGTCTACTTATCAGGTAGACCTGGTCTTCACCCTGGGAAGCCCAGAAGAGCTGGGCTTCAGAACCACTCTGCCATCATCTGACGAAAAGGCAAACCAATTGGAAAGCCAGGTCTACTCGGTGAGTAGACCTGGGCTCCATATCCAGAAGCCTGGTAGACACCTGGACTCTGGAGACATTTTTTAGGTGTTGCTGTCTCCCACCCTGCCCCATTTTCCCCCTCCCTGCCCCTGTTCCACACACCTCTGCTGCTGCCCTGCCCTGCCCTGGGTGACACCAACCCTAGTGATGCCACTGGAGGGAAACCTTGGCAAAGTGACCCCGAGTGAGTTTGTCTATTTTTGGTGCACCCCCTCCTTCTTTACTACAGTGATGGATATGACACTGCATGGGCCACAGTGGGAGAGAAATGTGGTAGTAGCAGCCATGGGGTAAAATCTTGTTTCACTGCTGCTGGCCTGCAGAAAGAAACCCATATCCATAGTCAAGGAAAGGAAGGGGGCATCTACTAGCTGCTTTTGCAGTGGTTGCAAAGGCAGCACAAGGGACCTGTGTCAGCAATTATAGTCCCCTATGGAAAATCTTCCCCATGACATTTCATCCCAGACCTATTTGCATGTCTAGCAACCAACTTATGGACACTGATGATGAGTAAAGGTTACTAGGCTTAACTCACCTGCATAAGAATTGAGATATCCAGGTAAAGTATGTCAGTGGTATAGCTGCAGTGGCATACTGCATAGCTACTACTACTAAGGCAGGGCCAGGGTACATTTTCTCAGGTACCACACCTTGAAGGTATCAGAGCCCTATGGAATGGGGGTGTTAAAATTTATTAGCCCCAGGCGCCAGATGCCCTAGCAATGCCACTGAAGAGAAGAAGAAGGCAGACCAAAGCTACACACCAATCTCATTTCTTGTCTATTAAAAACACATGTCTCTAAGGGCGCAGTCCTAAACTGAGTTAGTCCAGCATAAGCTAAGCCAGCAAAGTTTGGCCAGCACAAGGGACACCATAAAGTATGTTTGGACCACTCTCGGATTCAGAGAGACCAGCACACAGACGTGAGCCATCCTCCCGAGAGTAGTCCAAAAACGCTTTATGGTGGCCCTTGTACTGGCCAAACTTTGCTGGCTTAGCTTATGCTGGCCTAACTCCAGTTTAGGTTTGTGCTCTAACTGTTATTTCAGTATTGCTTTACTGAGCCAGCAGTCCCCACCCTTCAACTCCTCATTGCCAACTGGTTTGGTAACTCTCCCAAGCGTCAAGAGTTTGCTCGTGATTGAGGACAATTCAGAGGTATTTGTATGTTATTGTTTGGAAAATAAACACAATCCCCCACTGGGCTCATAGGTCTAGCCATCCATTTCGCTGTGTCGCATCCAGTACAAATATCGAGTCACACAACTACCCCAATCATCTCTTCTAATCTCAGGTTCAAAAGATCAAAGGAACAAGCGTCTGTTCTGAATCATTTGTGGCTCCCACTGTGTGATTGGGAGAGTATATTTTCTCATTTAGAAGGCCACTTGTAAGATTCTGAACTATTATTGTGTAATAAATTTGAAAGTTGTTGATAATATAAATTGTCATGTTAAAGAATCGCTTTAAGGCTCCTTGAAAAAAAGGGACCCAGATGCTATGTTTTCATGGTATTCCCAACTTTGAGGTTTTGTCTAGCCAGACAGCATTCATTCCTTGTTACTCAGGCTTCTCCCTCTGCACCTTTTCTTCCTTGTCTCTTCCACCAGTTCAAATATAAATTGTAAGCTCTTTGGGGCAGGGACCTGCCATGCATGTGCTTGTTTTCACCACTTCCCCATCCTCCTGGCTTTGGCATGCTGATATTTGGTGTTGTTGCCCAATTTTGCCTAAAAATTCCTGCTCTGATGACAAACCTGAGAAGGTCTGCGGGAAAGAAAACAAGTTCTGCCCAGTCTAGCAAAATCACTTGAGAGCGAGGAGGAAGGAACCCACCTGCGATCCTATACACAGTTTCCCCTAAATGGGACTTCTGTCCGAGCAGACATGCACAAGATAGGCTCTGTTAATTGCATGATTAGAGACTGCACTGTCACAACCATGCTTAGCGAGCTGTTCAGGAAGGGTGCCATAACTCAAGGATGAAGCGCATGGTTTTCATGTGTCAGGTCTCAAGTTGTTTCTGACATTGAAGAGTTTTGTGCAAAGGGGATCTGCCCGAGGTAGGAGAGAGCCATAGCCACTTAGGGCAGGCAGCAATGAGAGGGATTGGCTGCTTGTCTAAGAGCGCAATCCTAAACTGGAGTTAGGCCAGCATAAGCTAAGCCAGTAAAGTTTGGCCAGCACAAGGGCCACCATAAAGCGCTTTTGGACTACTCTCAGGGAGGATGGCTCACGTCTGTGCGCTGGCCTCTCTGACTCCGAGAGTGGTCCAAACATACTTTATGGTGTCCCTTGTGCTGGCCAAACTTTGCTGGTTTAGCTTATGCTGGCCTAACTCCAGTTTAGGATTGCGCCTAAGGCACCTTCACTGGTTCAGGGAGAATGCATGGCATCTTCCTCTCTGGCTAGCTGTTGCCTGAATCCATCCTTGCAGTGCTTGCAACATGATAGCCAAGAACCCCATGGTTTTGTTTGCTATGGACACAGAGTGGAGCCTCCCAGAGCTTCAGGTGCCAGACAGCTGCCAAGTCTGAGTGTTTCTCCTTATCCAGGCACTGGAGAAAAAGGTCTCTGTTCCTGTTTGCATTCAGATCCTCCAACTGAGGAATAATGAACCCTGTGCTGGAGAGCTGGCATTGTGAGTGTTACGTAACGGCTAAGTACCAAAACAGAGTTGCACGTGGGGGATTATACAATACTAAGAGTGGCTGTGTGCACATATAAACCTGCAGCCACCAGAGCAGCCCAGATGGCTCTTTCATCTGAACACAACATCCCAAATTCTTTGGCCTGTGGAGGGCTGGATTACCTTCCGAGCCGAAGTGCTTCAGGCTCAGAGCCCACCTCCCTTGGACAGTGGCACTGGCCCCAAGCCTTTTGCCTGGAATGGGCCTCTTTTCTCCTCCCAGGCTGAATAACCTGATCAGAACCCTGGCCAGCAGGAAATGAGAGGTCTCATGTTTCATAATGGAGAATACAGACAGGCCTCTGGTGTATTCTCTCATCTGTGAGAAGTACCTGCTGTCAGACCAGAAACAGCAACCAAATTGACAAAGGGAGGCATTAGAGGCAGCAGCAGCATTCAGCCGGTACGCTGGGCGGGACTTACCTTTGACCGGCAGCCCGCCTGTTGCATAACGGTGCATTCCGCCGCTTTCCCGCCCGTCGGGGCAGGCGGGAAAGCGGAGGAACGCGCTGTTACACAGCGGGCGGGCTGCCGGTCAAAGGTAAGTCCCGCCCAGCGTACCGGCTGAATGCTGCCGCTGATTAGAGGTCTTCAAGGCAGGGCTGGCCAAAAAGTCAGGTAGGTCAGGAGGCAGCCAAGGGCCATCACAAGGTACACCCTGGTCAAACCAATCCATTACCAATGACAGGAGTCAATCAAAAGCCTCATATCAATATGGTGCCAAGCTCCACCACCAAATGGAAACATCTGCTAGGCACCCATGGCATTGTGGGATTTCTAGGGGCAGCTCCAGTGATGTCATTCAAATGATTTAGGAACAGGAACTCACTTTTGATTGGCACTTGTCGGGAACCCGGAACCAGCCACGGAGCCCGTTTGGATCCGGAACGCCCGTTCTGGTCCGTTCCCCCTGAATGACATCACTGGGCTGCTCCCATTGGTCAATGGGGAAGCTGGGAGAAGTGGCCAGGCAAGTTTCTTGAACGGTAGTCTCCTGCTCTTCCCACTAGGCAATGACTTCCTCTCCAGAGTTACTCCTGCCAAAGATTCCCCCCACTTACTGATAATGTGGGTGGGAGAAGCCACCACCATGGGGATGGGGTTCAGGAGGACCCAATGCGTCATGGAGGACCCAATGCAGTGCTTTGCCCCAGAGCTTCCAGCACCATTGCCTCATTCTGGGGCTGGGATTTGGCTCATAAACTGCAATTGAAGCCTTTTGCATATGTGGTAGAGGGTGCAATCCTAACTAACTTTCCAGCACTGAGGTAAGAGCAATGCAGCTCCGACACAAAGAAACAAACATTCCCTTACCTTGAGGAGGCCTCCGTGACTGCATGTGTTGCATCCTGACCCATTGGCACAGCTATGTCAGCGCTGGAAAGTTGGTTCGGATTGCACCCTTTTTGTAAGAATTTTTTTTTGGGGGGGGGCTATTGATATTACAGCTGCATATGCACAGTCACAAGCGACCACCTTGAGCATAAGAAAGAAGGTACCACATGAATCTTTCAAATTTAACAAAATAAATATTGAGATATTGGCCTGTTAACAGTACAGATCCGTGAAATGTCCCAGATGCAGTCACATGCCAAGGTAGCATCAAATCTGATAAAAAACACACACACATAGAAATGAAATGGGGACCCATTCGTTGGCTTGCAACCCACCTAGTGGATCCCAACCCACCATTTGAGAAATGCTGCTCTAGTGACATTTATCCTCTTGCTCTCTCCCTTTAGGAAGCCTCCTGTGCCTACGTGCTGCTAGTGACGGCAGTGTATTGGGTTTCGGAAGCGGTACCCCTTGGCGCAGCCGCTCTTGTTCCAGCTTTCCTCTACCCGTTATTTGGAGTCATGAAGTCCAGCGAGGTCAGATCTATGTATTCTAAGTAACTCCACTACACAGTAACTCCCATTATATTCACAGTGTGACTTAAAGTCAGTACAAGTGATCAGTTGAATGAGGATATACTGTCTTGGGATCTGTTTTCACCTGAAAATACATGGTCCAGCATTTACACAATGGAGTCTTGGGATTCCTTAGAGCGCAATCCTAAACTGGAGTTAGGCTGGCATAAACTAAGCCAGCAAAGTTTGGCCAGCACAAGGGCCACCATAAAGCGCTTTTGGACTACTCTAGGAGTCAGGGAGGATGGCTCACGCCTGTGTGCTGGCCTCTCTGACAGCAAGAGTGGTCCAAACATACTTTACGGTGTCCCTTGTGCTGGCCAAACTTTGCTGGTTTAGCTTATGCGGCCTAACTCAGTTTAGGATTGTGCCCTTAATCAAGTCTTGCCCTTACGTGTGCCAATCAACTTGTGGAGGTATTCCAGTCTATGTTGGCATACCCGACCACATGAATTCCCTATCAGACATTAATTGACTCATGGCACAATCCTAGCCAACTGAGATTGTAGAATAAAAACACATAACAGTGCAATAAGCGATTTTAATGAAGAAATTTTGGGGAAAAAATATCACCGACAAAACAAAACACACCCCTAGGCATAAATCACTTGGGCACATTAGAAATCCAGACAAAGGCTCCTTCCTCTTGAAAGTGAGAGCAAATCTATTGCTTAGTATTTGCAGCCTTGTGCTTATGAGAACAACACTTATGGAGTGTCCACCACTCCAAAAAAAAAAAAAGGTATGAAAGGGATCAAGTGGCATAATAAAGGCATTTGTGCTGCTAGTTTGGATAGATTCTTTTCTTTCCATTCAGTAACTGTTTTGTGAAGAAGAAGAAAAATTGTTGCACGGGTTATGCAGAGAGAGAGAGAGAGAGAGAGAGAGAGAGAGAGAGAGAGAGAGAGAGAGAGAGAGA
>JAJKFI010000051.1:5833224-5871682 GCA_029204185.1 Lerista edwardsae | reverse complement strand
AGAGAGAGAGAGAGAGAGAGAGAGAGAGAGAGAGAGAGAGAGAGAGAACGGTCGATTAGCCAAGAGCTAGTGAACACAAGTCAAACGAGCCAAGGGTGAGGGACGTTTAAGTATCTTTGACCAACCTCTCAACAATGACAGATGCACACTCTTTTAAAATGTGCTTGGGAAGTAATTTGGTAAACATGAACAAATGCTTATTGTTTCTTCATTTTGGTCCCCACTGCATGAGAAGAGAACTCTTTGCAAAAGACCCTCCTCCTGGGAAAGATGGAAGGCAAAAGGAGAAGGGGGCGGCAGAGGATGAGATGGTTAGATAGTGTCACCAAAGCAATGAACATGAAGTTGGGCGAACTCCGGAAGCTAGTGGAGGACAGGGAGGCCTGGCGTGCTGTGCTCCATGAGGTCGTGAAGAGTCGGACATGACTTAGCGACTGAACAACAACAACAACCCCATTGCAGGGACTAAACATACCTTCCCCACTCTCACGGTTGAGAATTGAGTTGGAGAAGCAGCTAAATAGACAGTGATAAACAGAGCCTAAACGCTTTTGCTGAACACTTCTTGATTTCTCCTTATGGCATTGCCCTTACCCCAGTGCTGGAAAGTTGATTAGGATTGCGCCCAACTTTTCCTCGTGGGAGATCTATCATTGTGCTCAGCCAGTCATATTTCTGACCATTAATTCTCCATCAACCCCTGGTTGTTGCTCTCATCTGATTTGCCTTTTCTGTAGGTGGCTGCAGAATACGTCAAGAACACCACCTTACTTCTCATGGGGGTCATTTGTGTGGCTGCATCTGTTGAAAAGTGGAACCTACACAAACGGATCGCGTTGCGAATGGTTATGATGGCTGGAGCCAAGCCAGGCATGTGAGTGAACTGACTGTTTTACAACATGAGGTGGCAGAGGAAGTCGTTAGAAAATGAAGGCAAATTGGTCATTAAAAGTAGCAGGTGGCACTGATGCTTCCAGAGCTTCGGCGTCTAAATAGGATTGGGCCATAAGAAATGTAAGTTTCCAATCACATCACCTAAGTCAAGTGTGGAGTATACTTGGGGGAAGGCAAGGGGAGATCTGATTGGGGCTCATAACATGATCTATGGTGTGGCGAAAGTGGGTGGAGAGGCATTTTTCTCTTTCTCACACTCCTCTCTCAATGGGCCTGATTGGCAGGAGATGTGGAATCCACAAAAGGAAGCACTTCACCAAGCAGTGCATAATTAATCTGTGGAATGCATTGCTACAAGATGTGATGATAGCAAGGCTTTACAAAAGGATTGGGTAAAGTCATGGAGGAGAGGGGTGTCAGTGGCTTCTGATCATGATGGCTATGCACTCCCTCCAATGTGCCTCTGTATACCAGTTGCAGGGGAGCAATGGTGGTTAATAAGGGGCATGTTGTTACTCCTGCTTGTGGGCTTCCCAGAGGCAGCTGGTGGATCACTTTGGGAAACACGATACTGGACTAGATGGGTCATTATCCAGTGGGACACTTCAATCTATTTTCCAATAAATAACTGATTTGTGAGACTGGGGACTCACCACCAATCCTGCCACCCTCCTAAGACCTGATTTGCCCCATTGTCACCCACCTCCTGCCCCTGCCTGTCCCATTTCCCCCTACTTCTTGCATTTTCGCAACAACCCTGTGAGGTAGCAACCTAAGCAAGGTCGGCCTTAGGAGCTGCAGGGCAAGACCCCAAGATGAGACTCTGCAAGGTTATATCCAGAACTCAATTTTGATAAGGCAGTACTGAGTACTGTCATTGTACTGGATCCAAGCCCTCTCTTTCACAGGCTTTGAAAGTTTGCCGCAACCCCCAAATTGAGGTTTTGTGGCCCCATTGGGGTCCCGACCCACAGGTTGAAGAACCCTGCAGTAGGGTTTTTCTTAAGATCAGCAGTTCAATCATCTCAAAATACTCTTCCTTCCCTTCCTGCTTCTTCTCCATGTGGTCTTTCATCTCTTTGCCTTGCTGCCTCTGTTTACACTTCTGCACTCCATCTAGTCTGACTCTGGTTTCTTACATACGTCTTTGATTTTGCAGGACAAGTTCAAAAACTCTGAAAATTCCCCTCCTTTCATTATAAGAAGGTTTCAAACACGCAGGGTAGATTCTGTTGCTGGATCAGAGCATGTTAACCTTTCCAATGTGAAAGTATGACAGATTGTAATGGTACCCTCCTCCCCTGCCCCCCAAAATGGACTTTTCCTTTCTCCACTCTAGGCTGCTCCTTTGCTTCATGTGCTGCACAACCGTTTTGTCCATGTGGCTTTCCAATACATCCACCACTGCCATGGTGATGCCGATTGTAGAAGCAGTGCTACAAGAGTTGGTAAACGTTGAGGAGGACTGTGAGATGAATGGCGCCCCGGGCAGCACCATCCTGGAAGAAAGAGAGACCATAGGTACATGCACGACAACACCCACTGCTCTCCCCAAACTTTTAGATGTTTAGGGTCATATATGCAGTTACACAGTGAGAAGTTAAAGGTTCTCCATGGTCAGAGTATGACAAGCCTTAGGGGCAGTGGTGGCATCTAAAAGATTTAATAACAGGAACTGTTGTGTAAAAAACAACAATGAGCCAGTGAGAGTGCAGTGGGCGGAGTCAGCCCTAATTTTAACAACAGGAACTCCGTTCCTGGGCGTTCCTGCAAGATGACACTACTGCTTAGGGGTCAATCCTAACCAGGAGTTAGGCTGGCATAGTTAGGCCAGTAAAGTTTGGCTGGCACAAGCGACACCGCAAAGTATGTTGGTACCACTCAGAGAGGCCAGCACACAGACATGCGCCATCCTCCTTGACTCAGAAAGTGGTCCAGACATGCTTTACAGTGGCCCTTGTGCTGGCCAAACTTTGCTGTGCCAGCCTAACTCCTGGTTAAGATTGCGCTCTTAGTGAAACATACTGTTATAGAAGTCTTTACACACAACGAAAATCCAAATATTTTGACCATTCTAAAAAACAGAGCAGGATGGTTAGTGGAGTCTCTTGTCCTTTCAAATTATTAATGCAGTCCTCCATGACCTTTTACTTATGGCAGTATTTGGCCAGGTGTATAAATACTATCTAGGGCAGAGCCGTTCTCGGCTTGCAGAGCTTTAGGGCGCAACGCTAACCTGGAGTTAGGCAGGCCCAGTTAGGCCAGCAAAGTTTGGCCAGCACAAGGGCAAGCATAAAGCACGATTGGACCATTCTCAGAGCCAGGGAGGATGGAACACGTCTGTGTGCTGGCCTCTCTGACTCAGAGAGTGATCCAAACATACTTTACGTTGTTCCTTGTGCCAGCCAAATTTTGCTGGCCTAACTGTGCCCGCCTAACTTCATGTTAGGATTGCGCCCTAAGTCAAACCATTGATCCACCTTGGTCCATTTTGTCTGCACTCCAAGCAGGAATCTATTCTCAATCCTACCTGGGGATGCCAGTTTTTATGCAGTGTTCTATGAAAATATTTGTAATGCAAGAATTTTGAACACTTTAAATCTCCATCATGTTTTGGTTTTGACCCATGTTATGATGCCCTGCGTCACACTGTTTAGAGAGCGGTTGTTGAGCTTTCTGTTCCATGGTGTTTTCATATTGTCTTCAAAATTCTGAAATGGTTAGCATGAGAAATATCCTTTCCCAGTTCCCCAAACCTCATTTTCTTCTACCTGCAGGTCTTGGTGAGAAACATGGGCAAACATCCCTGGAGGTCATTTTCATCAACGAGGAGTAAGGACGAAGCCTGTCCAGCTCTAATGGACATTTGAACCCGTACAGGTCACCATGCAATACACGTAAAGTCAGGAGCAGCAACTAGCAGATTGTAAAGGCTGTTTGGATAGGCTTAAGGAAAGGGGATCATAGGATACGTAGCAGGAAGCTAGAGTGGTTATGGTCATGATTATGATTCATGATTATGATTATGGTCATAATCATATGATTCATGATTATGGTCATGATCGGACCAATTCAGGAGGCTGACAGATGCCAAGTACTGCAGGCACCGTAATGTGCCATGTAAGTAGCCCCGTTCGCCATCAGAGTCATTTTGGACAGTGAAGGCAGCGCACAGGAGACACTGTTTGGTTCGGCAAGCGCCTGCACATTGCCATCACCTCCCAGAATGACTCTGATGGTGACTAGGAGGGACCGCCTGCATGACATACACAACTGGCACCTGCAGCACTTACCATTTTGCCCCCACCCAGCTATGCTACTGATTGGGCCTTCGTTGCATGCCTTTTCATGTAGTGTGCAGTTACTCCACGAGAGGCAGTTCACTGAAGCTTGTATATCACTGTCACTGAGACATGCTTGGTAATTTGCAACCGACAGCGCAATCCTAGCCAGGCCGGCTCACTTGCGCTGCTTCCTAGCCATATTAGGAGGCAGCAGCAGCTCAGCACAAGGCAAGTGGATATGTTCCCCTTGCCCTGGGGTAAGCCCCAGCCAGCCCTATGGGGCTGCTCAGATCTGCACCTGCAAAATAGCAGATGCAAGTCCATGCAGCCAGAAGCAGCCTGAATTGGGGCCACCCAGCTCAGGGATGGGGGTTTGGATATGGCCCGATGGCCGTGTCCCATCTCTGCCCCCCTCTCTGACCAAGGCACTGCCTCGTCACACCCCCGCCCACCTCCGGCATGCTCTTGGCACAGCACTGCAGCGGCAAAGCTAAGCCTGCGCATCCCAGGTTAGGACTGCGGCTTGGATGTTTAAACTATTGACTCTGTTTTGTGCTCATGGTGGTGACAATTGGATGGGGACTGGGGATGCTCAGTTGTTTTTGGAACTACGCCACTGGCAGTCCCGTGGCTTAGAGGAAAGGAAACGCTGTCAGTTGGTTGGGATGAAAGCCGCGTGGTTGCTGAGAGCTGGGAGAAGTTCTGAGATGTACTAGCTAAATTACACATGGTAGTTACTTCTGTGTTTCTTCTATCCAGGAGCTGGTGGTCAGAGGCGGAGGAAGGGTGTAGCCTGGGGTGGCGCGAGCCATGGGCTCTGGGCAGCGGCGGGGCGGCAGGGCGCCATTGCACAGAGTCCACGGATGAACCCACACGCTGTTTGGCCCTCCCGCCCTCCCTTGCCTCCATTTTGCTCCAAAATGGAGCTATTCCGGGCACAGGGAGGCGTGGCTGGGCGACGCATGGGGGCGGGGCAACATGGTGGGGGTGCGGTTTCGTCGCCCTGCCATGGGCGCACTCGGGCCTCTGTTTGTCCTTGCTGGTGGTTGTTTCCCTATCAGTCATGAGAGGCTGAAGTCAGGAGCAAAGGGCCAGCAGGGCAGAACTACTTCATTGTTTCTTCCCTGGTGTTTCTTTGCTCAACATCACCCCCACTCCCAGCTACTTTTCCCTCTCTGCGGAAAAAGCTACAGAGGCTCATAGGATTTTTTTTTTTTTAAACAGCAAGTGAATCTTTGCAATCTGTTGATTTGACTCAACATAAGTAGTTCGGGGGGGGGGAAGGATTAGGGGGCAATTAGGATTAGCGGCAATTGCTGTGAATCAACATCAATCTTTTGTCCTCTCATTTTTCTTTGCAGTGCTACAACAACGGACTTCAGTTCTCTGATGCATGCCAAGGTATTTTCCGAAGCTGTACCTGCACTTTGTAAACTGACCCTCAAATCTTTCCAAAAGCACTGCAGGGGACTATGATCAGGGTTACACTGTTTTCTTTTGGAGGAGGGCTGCACAGCTCCATGCTTAAAGGGGTGCTCTGCCAGCTTCTATCCTGCTCATCATGTGTTGGGCATAGAGAGGCCTTCTGTTGCAGCTGCACTTTTATTTGTTATTATGTAATAGGTGGTTACAGCAAATGCTGATTATATTCTGCAATTCAGGATCTAGCCAAGATCGGAATTATTATCTTTGGAGGATTCTTGCTATTCCAAACAACAACAACAACAACAACTGTTGTTGTTGTTGTTGTTGTTGTTGTTGTTGTTGTTGTTGTTGTTCATCAGCAGCAGCATCCAAGCAGCCCAATGGCCTTTTATTGACTTGATGCCATTAAAGTGCTTGATGTGATTTGTAAACCACTTTGTGATATTTTTTTGTTGAAAAGTGGTATACAAATATACTTATTTATTATTATTATTATTATTATTATTATTAGTAGTAGTAGTAGTAGTAGTAGTAGCAGCAGCAGCAGCAGCAGCAGCAGCAACAGTAGTAGTAGTAGTGCTTGATGTGATTTGTAAACTGCTTTGTGAATGTTTTTGTTGTATACAAATATCTTCTTCTTCTACTACTGCTACGGCTACTACTACTATGAAGAAAAAGAAGACTATTTGTATATCACTTTCCAACAAAAACATTAACAAAGTGGTTTACAAATCACATCAAGCACTTTAATGGCATCAAGCAAATAAAAAGCTATTGTGCTGCTTGAGGTTGGGAAGCTGGGTTCACACATTCACATACAGACCTTGATCTTTCAAAGCCCAATTGCTCACTGCTGGATATGAGAAGTGCTTCTATTGCGATTACGCAAAACCTTCATCTTGACCTCTGATCTGTGCTGGCTCAAATGAGCAGGTGTGCAGGTACAAGGCCTGAAACAGCGTGCATGTCAGACAATGGCTTGTACTGAGCCATCTTGAGGTACAGTTCCTGTGAAGCGATGCTTCCACGTGTTCCAGTTCTAGCAAATGGCCATAAAAACTGTGCATTAATGTATGGATTAATTTATATGTAATCAGAGTGCTGAGTCTAATTCATCCATGCTATTGTAGAGATGGATTTAGACAACCTATTAACAAGACATTCACATGGTGATAATCTTATCCTGGTGGAGACGTTTTTTTCCCATTGGCAGGTACTGCTCTTTGGTGATAGAAAAAAAGTCTCTTGCTATTTTTCCCCAGGTGCTGAAAGTATAAAATGATCAGGCAAACCACACAATAATTACAATAATCCTAAATCCAACTCTGGCTCAGGTAACGCAAATCACAATTTAACTGAGGGCGCAATCCTAACCTGGAGTTAGGCCAACAGCGTTTGGCCACCACAGTTTGGCTGGCACAAGGGACAACATAAAGTGTGTTTGGACCACTCTCAGAGTCAGAGAGGCCAGCAAACAGATGTGAGCCATGCTCCCTGATTCCGAGAGTGGTCCAAACATGCTTTATGGTGTCCCTTGTGCCCAGTGATGTCATCCGGGCGCGCCAGGAACCGGAACGCCCGGATGATTGGCAGCCCTCCGCCCCTATGGCGGAGGCCAGCCATGCCTCCCTGTGCCTCCCTGCGCCTGGAATCGCTCCATTTCAAAGCGATTCGGATGCACGGGAGGGCGGGTGGGCCCAGGAACAGCTCGCCCGTCCTCAGAAGAGGCGGCGCGGCCCGGGCCCGTCCGCGGAACAAGCGGAACGCCGTACCGGCCCGTTCCGCCCAGATGCCACCGCTGCTTGTGCCGGCCAAACTTTTTTGGCTTAACTGTGCTGATATGACCTAACTCTAGATTAGTTATTTCTGGAGCCCTTAGGCTCCAGAAATGCGCTCCTAGGACTTTCATGTGAACTTGCACACTGTGTTATAATCCATGAAATATAATCCACTATATGCTATAATCTATGAAAAAGGGGCCGGCAACCCCTTAAATGTAATTGAAGCCAAATGTATGCGGCTCATGTGCTTTTAACAGTAGGAAGTTGAATGTAAGTCCTCTTCACTCCAACCAAGAAATTTAATGCCTGAAAATAGAATGCATTGCTCATTTTGTATGCCTTACTCATGCTTTGCTCATCATTCCTAAAAGTTTGGTGACATTTCGAAAACTGCCAATATGGCAGGGAGAAAAAGAGGAAGCAAGAACAGTGTGAGCGCAACCCTAAACTGGAGTTAGGCCCGCATAAACTAAGCCAGCAAAGTTTGGCCAGCACAAGGGCCACCATGGACTACCCTTGGAGTCAGGGAGGATGGCGCATGTCTGTGTGCTGTCCTTTCTGACTCCGAGAGTGGTCCAAACATACTTAAAGGTGTCCCTTGTGCTGGCCAAACTTTGCTGGCTTTGCTTATGCCGGCCTAACTCAGTTTATGATTGCGCCCTGTGGTCTGTTAACATAAGATAAGTGTGTTAATCTTTGGACTAATCTTAACATTAGAGTGTTTTCTTTACACTGAAATACGTTTTTACTTCAGCAGCAGGGAAGGAATTATCGTACGGTTCTCCTTGCATGAAATATTCTCAGAGCAATTTTAATGTTTTGCTCCAAGTGGTCTTGCGGAACGGTGTAACGCAGATGTTTGCTAATGAAGGAAGCTTTCCTTCCCACAGAACATGAATGGTGTACACATGATCGCCAACACAATTGGAACAGTGAGCTCCAAAACCAATGGGCAGCATCTACCTCAGGTAAGAGACTGGCTCAGATGTTGTTTAGTCTTTTAGGCTAGCCGTGTTTCAGGTTGTAGGAGCTCTTGCAGCAGGCTGGCGGTTCTTTGGGATCAGAGGAAGGAGCAAGTCCAGTCCAAGGCAGAGGGGTTAAGACTCTTTATTCAAACACAAAGCAAGACAAATAAGAGAAAACTGACATGGTGCTGACAAGATGGTGTGAAGGTGTCAAGGGTCAGGGGGCTACTGCTAAATTAGTGCAAGGCTATATAGGGAAGTGCTCAGTTAATTGGTGCTTAATTGGCTGGAATTCAACAAATGACAGTGGAGTAGGGCTGTTATGGGGGTTATCAGGCTGTAATCAGGCCCAGGGTGGTCTTGTCCAATCCATGGTGGACAGGGCCCTTGGTTTGTGGCCACGCCTCTGCCGCCTCCCATCGCAACAGAGCCAGCAAGGACTTTGGGCTGCTGGGAGGCAGGCAGACAGTTTCTGGGCCCTGCACAGCCAGTCACCATGCCTCTTATTTCTGAGCAGCTACTGATCAGTGGGCTTCTGCAACGCAGAAAGGGATTCAACTCCACCTGCTCGCGTTGAGCCAGATCCACGGATAAAAAAATGGGTGGTTAAGAATGCTCAATCTGTATGCCGAACGTTTGCTGAATGCTGCTTTTGGCATCCTGATCACCTTGATCATGGGCACACGCACCCCTTCCCTCTGCAATGGCCATGTGTATTTCCAGGCAGCTGAGATCCCATTTGACAGATGGGCAAGTGAGGCTGGGCAAGTGTGAGTGGCCCAGGACCATTCCAGACATCATTAACTCGAGATGCAAAGTCTGCCAAGTATGCCGTTGGCTTTGTCACATGACTTCTGGATTACAGGTTCCTAACAAAACCTCAGCAAACAGAATCCTTCCTCAGAGCCTGCAGGCAGATCAGCAGCCTGATTATTGCTGAGCCTTCATTTCTGCCATTGACCAAGCAGTTCTCAGGGAACTAGAGAAGTCCCCTGTTCTGCATCACTTTAGTTCCCAGGGCAAATAAGCTGCCTATAAAATGCAGACATTCTGGCACCCGGGAAAGTCACTCTTCCAGGCTAAACCAAACTGTTACCTAATAGCCAAACTGTTGCCTAATAGGCATTCTAGCATAGCGGATTAAAGCTTCCCACTTACTACCCATTCATTTTTGAATACCTGATCCTTTTATTTCATTCTAAAGGAAATTAGAATTTGCTTTATATACAAATGCACAGGATGAGTATCGAATGGAGGTAGATAGCAGATCACTTCTATAAGCAACAGCTGGTGACACGTGTTTTTAGACCTAGCAGGTGGTGCATCTTATTTCCAGCTCTTCTCCCAGCCTCTTTCCCAGCTCAGAGGCTGCTAGCATGTCATTGCCTTCCCTGGTTTTCTGACGGCCAAGCATGCTCACCTCCCACAGCATGTGACATTCCTCAAAGTTCTTGTGCTTTCTCAGCAAATCTCCCATGAAGATGCATCCTGGGAACATCTTTAGGGCTCCTTAGGGCAGCATTTGGGAACAGCTCTTTTTTTTTTTTTATCAACAGTTATTTTTTGATCTCCTGGGCAGTATCTGCATGTGCAGAAAGCAGTCGGGGAGTTGATATTCTGCATTTAAGAAATGAGATCATCATCAGCTAATATTTCTATTACTTCAAGTCAAGAACCTTTATTGGCATACAAGAAATATTAACATAAACAGCCGCAACTATTAAATTAAAGGGTTAGAGTTAGGTTCATTATCTCACTAAGAAAATTGGCTACAGCATTGGTAATCGGGGGGTAATAATCGCTGAGGAAAATAGGTAGAAGATTGGGAAAAAGAAAAGATAGAGACGATATCCACGATTCCAAATATAGTTGGCGTCGGAGGGTGTGAACTGGACAGCTAAACAAAATGTGGTCTAGAGAGTCAACAGACGTATGACAGAAAAGACATAATCTATCAGCAGATGGAATGTTGGCAAAACGACCATAGTGGAGGGCAGAAGGAAATATGTTTAATCGGGCCAACATAAAAGCTCTTCGCATACTTGGTTTAGTTAATAAAATAAAATAATTAAATGGTTTAGCTAACGCAGGGGATAAACCAAAAAAACTCGGAGAACAAGTAGGATTAAGGAGAGTATGGAAGTGGTCGAATTCAAACTGAAACAATTTGGTTTTAATAATAGAGAAAGCGTCGGGAAATTTTGTATCTACCAAGGCCTTCTATTACTTTGTTCCATGCCACGGTTGATTTGCAGGGGTTGCGTGGAATCACACACTGGGCTGTAGGTCTTTAATGCGCATCAATTTAATGTGAAATTTTAGCGTCAGCCTTTAAATGAATCCAGTTAGCGATGGCCAGTGCATTTCTCTGAGAGGGAGAGACGCTCGGCGGCACTAGGACTGGTTCTGCTTACAGGAAATGGTTTCGTTGCAGGCTCAGATCCTTGTTCTGCCACCTCAGCCTCAAAATCTGGACCTGCGCAACCAACACCGGTACCCATCTAGACACGATCATATGGTCTGCAAGTGCCTCTCGCTGAGCATTTCCTATGCAGCCACCATCGGGGGCCTCACCACCATCATTGGCACCTCCACTAACCTCATCTTCTTGGAATATTTCAACAAGTAAGTGATACCCATACAATGCACTCCATGGTCTGGTTGCAGCCTGGTTGCAAGGAACAGGTTGGTCGTCCCCCAGTAGCTCTCATTTAAAGGGGTTGGCAGGCAGGGTCAGGACTGCAACCAACCTACCACACCTGCAGCACAATCCTATCTCACGTGTACTCGGAATCGATCAATCAGAAGCAAGTCCCGTTGTGTTCAATTGAGTTTACTTCCAGGAAAATGCAGCTCTGAGATAAGGGAACAAACATTCCCTGACCTTGAGGAGGCCTCGGTGACTGTCTCCCAATTGCAGGATGCAGCACACGCCCCAGTGGCACAGCTCAGCCAGTCAGAGGCATACCTAGAGGGGGGTCACAGCATAAAGTTTTGCAAGCAGCTGATCCCCTTCCACTTCCCTAGCCACATCACCACATCCTTGGAAGGGAAAGCATCTCCACAGAGACTGTAACTATTCAAGCTTATTTTCCTTGGTCTTTATAAATGCCTCTTTTTTTCCTGATTGCCCAATTCTAGTGAGGTCTACACAGAAGTAAATTATGTTCATTTTGGTTTAATTTCTCAAAGTGCTTCATGCATGATCTTAATAATCTTTACTACAGCCCTGAAGTGAAGCCAGTCCTGCCCCTAAATTATGGGTGGGAAACTGATATTAAGACATCACTGCTTTCTTACACCACCTAGAGAATTAGTGACTAAGGGGAACTGGGAAACTGGCTGACATTTGTCATCACTTGCAAGTGCAGTACAGCTTTCTTTTTAATTTCTATTTACACTCTCCCTTTAGTTCTGTATCACTGTAGGCTCTTAACTGGAAAGAAAGAAAGAAAGAGAAAGAAAGGATTCATTTTCTTTTGTGGATAGCGCCATCTGTTCGAGTGATTTGTTCCCCCTGCAAAGCAATAATCTTCCAAGTGCAACATCATTATGCGTTTTAATGTAGCCAATTATGTTAACAATAGTTGAGAAATTAATGAAGTCAAAGGCATGCCTAAACTGCTTCCGAGGAAAAATGATCTGATCTTCTGAATGTTTTTGGGTTTTTTTGTGCAAGTTACTTCAAGGTTTTAATCAAAAGGAAACACTGAAGTGGGGGCGAATTTCAATACCTCCAAGACTAAGTAGAAGTCCAGCCATGTTTGTAAGGTTTCTTCACACAAGCAAATTGTTGTCTCTGTGGGTCCCTTGAAGGTCACTTCACACATTATGGTCTTTGGGAGGGGGAGGCACTTCCCGGTGCCATTGGTTGGTCATGAGGGGAATCAGAATCTGGAACCAGAGACAGCTTCGGTCTGATCAGCAGAGCTCTTATGATGGCAGTCACCAACTTCAATGGCTTAAGCCTAATCTCAAAGAAGAACATAAGAAGAGCCCTGCTGGATCAGGCCAAGGCCCATCTAGTCCAGCTTCCTGATTCACACAGTGGCCCACCAGATGCCTCAGGGAGCACAAGGGACAACATGGTGCCTGCATCCTGTTGCCACTCCCTTGCACCTGGCATTCTGAAGTAGCCTACTACTAACATAAGGCATCAATCCCTTTTAAAGGCATCTAGGCCAGATGCCATCACCACCTCCTGTGGCATCTGTTCAAGTGGGAGATTAATGGAGGACAAGGCTATCCATTGGTATTAGTCATGATGGCTATGTAGCCATGATGGCTTGTTGTCTTGTGTCCCTGAGGCATCTGGTGGGCCACTGTTTGATACAGGAAGCTGGACTAGATGGGCCTTGGCCTGATCCAGCGGGGCTCTTCTTATGTTCTTCTGCGAGATTAGGATTAAGCCATTTTTCCCAGTTTCGTCCAGGTTTAAAGGCAGCTTGTCTCTGAGTACCACTCTGAGGGGAGCAACAGTGGGAAATGGTGTATTCCGGGGGTGTCAAACTCTTATTTCCTACAACTGGCCAAATAGCATTCATGATGCCTGACATCATAAAGCAGGAGGTGATGTCATTAAGCAGGCCATATCCAGAAATGAGCACTTTTTTTTCCTCACTTAGGAACTCATTAGCTGCAAATGACAAAAGAGAAAATATGCAAATCCTGACCATATTTTCAAGATATGGGAAAGGCAATTATCATGCAGGCTGCCATTTCAGCAGTGACAGCACAGCTCAGCAGCTGATGGTGGTGCTGGGAGATCCTGAGAGCTGAATACAGAGTTTCCAGGGGCCGTATCCTGCCTACAGGCCCTTTGTTTGATAGCCCTGGCCTATTCCCTTCATGCCCTGCTTCGGAAGGCATGTGATTGGCCCCTGGTGAAAACTGGATGCTGCACTAGTTCGACATTTCATGTGTTCCATTAGAGTCCTCAGCTTTTAGGCGCATACCTCAGGTTTTCTGAGCATAAACCTAAAATTGGAAGCACGCTACAACAAGCAGTTGCATCCGGCATGACAGACAGCCCAAATTGACAACAGCCCTGTGCTGAGTGTACGTTGGTGGTTTTCTTGCTGGGCGTGTGTGAAGATGCTATGGAGATGATACGCCTATGGAGATGCTAAAAATGTATCACCTTGCTGAGTTCCTGCATTCCTGCATCACTATATCAGGCAAGTGTTTGTGATACAGGATTGCATAGGAACATAGGTCGTGTCTGCCCCACCAAAACGTACCTTTCCCTTACTCTGTGCATCTAGACCTAACTATTATCTTTGTTGAGATGGAGAGATGGGATCCTGGAACAAGACTTTAGAGTGATTTGTTGCAGTTGCATGCCCGAGAGAGGCATCATGAAATGACTGAAAGCTTACTGATAGTCTCTCTTACTGATATTCTTGTAACTAGTGAAATGTCAGAGGAGCGAAGCTTCTGAAAATAAAACCTCGCTTCGTTAAAATCTGGGAGGTTGCAGGGATGGCCAACACAACTAAATACAATATTGTATATCCATTTAAGAAACGTCAGGGGGGAGGGATCCATTTAAAGGCACTTGGTCTTCTTATGCCAAAGAAAAAGAATATGGAATTTAATTTATATTAATTGTTGATTTTGGCTTAATGATCAGAAAACTAAAGAAATTTGATGGGCTTTTCATTTGATAGTGAGATTGAATCTGGTTCTTTTTTAATTGCCCCTGGCAGCATTTTTGTTTTATATTCTGATCATTGTCACTTCTGATAGTCACAGATGTCTAGCTTACAACCGTGTGCCATTTGATACACTGCTGTACCACGAAGGCCTACCACAGCATCAGGGACAAAAATTCCCTCACCCAGAGGAGAACTCCTGGAGTGCCGACTGCCAACACAGGATGCAGCTGTTGCCATTTTGGCTCCACTGCATTGGCAGAGGAAGGGAGAGGTAACGGATGGGACTGGGCTGTTAACCATTCCTGCCCATTGTTGCATTATATGCAACATTCTCTGATACCACTGGTAAAGAAATCATTGCATGCTTGTGTCTCCCACCTGGAAAGAAATCAGCTTCAAGGATGGTGTGGTCATGAGATGCATAGTCTTGACCCTTTATGTTGTCCTTTGGTTTGCAGCCATTACCCCAACGCTGATGTGGTCAATTTTGGAACCTGGTTCTTATTCAGCTTTCCCATCTCCCTTATCATGTCTGTGCTGACCTGGTTCTGGATGCATTGGCTATTCCTGGGCTGCAAGTAAGTTGAGTCTGCAAGACAGGTATAAGGGTCTTAGGGCCTAGATGTGGCCCAGTGGGAGGTTAGTTTCTTTTTTCTAATTAATAACACAAGGGGGCAGCAAAACCTATTGAAACTGCAACAGATCTTGTGTGTGTGTGTGTGTGTGTGTGTGTGTGAGGGGGGGGCTTTAGTGCATTGTCCCTCTCATGGTTTGATTGCAATCATACCCCTTTCTAATACTAGCATTATATAATGCTATGTTGCTGTTCAGTCACTAAGTCGTGTCCGACTCTTTGCGACCCCATGGACCACAGCACGCCAGGCCTCCCTGTCCTCCACTAGCTTCTGGAGTTTGCCCAATTTCATGTTCATCGCTTCGGTGACACTATCTAACCATCTCATCATCTCATCTCTGCCGCCCCCTTCTCCTTTTGCCTTCAATCTTTCCCAGCATGAGGGTCTTTTCTAAAGAGTCCTCTCTTCTCATGAGGTGGCCAAAGTATTGGAGCTTCAGCTTCAGGATTTGTCCTTCCAGGGAGCAATCAGGCTTGACTTCCTGTAGGATTGCATATAGCATATAAAGCTATATGTCCCTGCTAATTGGGCAAGAGGCACTTTTTCAAGTGGTGTTCCTCTTATATTTAGCAGGGGGAGAATAATTGTCCCTCTTCACCCCTGCACAGTCTTTCTAGTGGCTGTTGCTGGTGGTCTGCCTTTTTTTTTAGATTGTGGGCCCTTTGGGACAGGGAGTCATTTAACGTTTTTATTATTATTACTATTTGCCTGTAAACCGCTTTGTGAACTTCGTGTTGAAAAGTGATATATAAGTACCTGTTGATTGATTGACTGATACAAACCTTTCCACTCAAAGTCAATGAAAGCCCCCCACACAATTAGTTAAAAAAAATACCATACTCTCCCCTTTGGTGTATATTTCGTCTAGTTTAGGACCAGTTCTGACTAGAAGATGGCAATAGTCTCTGGGTGCCTCTGACTTTGAACATGGAACTGCTCCATGTGCTTTGAGCAGTCAGTTTTCTGAGCCTTCTATTCCCTAATAAAAACAGGCTATAAGAAATCAGAAGTAATTTATAATCTGTAACAAGTCCCAACATGATCCACAATGCACAAAGAGCATTAAATGCCACGTTGCAGTTCCAAGTATTCATCATCAGTTTTTTTTAATTCATAAGAGAATTAAAGTTAAAGCATTAGCAATCCATTATGAAACATTAGCAGATTCGGAGGCTCATTAAGTTCTGCCTCCTGTTCATTCGAGAATGTTTTAGACTGGAAATGTGGTGTTGAATTGTATTCATAGCCAAGGGATAGGAAATACACAAAGGAGCCAATGGCCATTTTTGCTAAGCCAGGAGTCACCATTCGTGAGCCAATCATTCACATTCCATTTCTAAGGTTTTGCAGAATGGGGAAGTAAAGCTTTTTTGCTCAAAATATGACATGCTCTTTTTTTCTTTTCGCATTGATTTCCTTTCCCTTATATTAGTTTCAGAAAGTCTACACCTTATATTGACATTATTGCTCCTGCTGATCTTCCTTCTTTAAGCAATCTTTGTGTATCTTCCAGAGGTCTACCTTAAAGCTCTTCCTTAAACCACGCTGGTGTCTTATCACTTCTGTTCATTTTCTCAAGCTGCGCCTTATCTTTGGAACTCACTGCTTCCACGTGGCACTAAGACCGATCTATTTTTGCAAACCTTTTCTACTTTCAGGAGCTTTCAGGATGGCATGTGTCATTTGTATTTGTAGGGGAAAGGGCTGCTGCAGCTGTGCAAATCATGATTTCTGCATGTTTATTTGGTTCACCCATGCTTATTTTATTTGAAGTATTTATACCCTGCCTTTTCCATGCCGAAGCATATGCCCAAGGCTGCTTACATGGGCAGGCTAGCCTAAACCATCATTTTTCAATGGGTTTTTTACACATATACAGTATTCTGCAATTCCTCGAATCCTCAGTCCCAGATGTAGCCTTCCCAGTGTGGTTCTCTCCTCTGGCTGTGTGCCATTGAGCTTCAGCAGGCAATTCTAAGTCAAGCCTGGACAGGTCCTCAAGGTGGTACTGAGTTCTTTTGCCAGCTGGCCTTCTCACACATACCCATACTGGCTAATCAGCTCCACAGCAACTCCTATCTGCCACAACAGGTGCTGCAGCTTGTCACAGCCTGGTATTCCACCTCCCATTCAAAAAGAAGACCTTGGGTTCTGGACAGTAGCAGCTCAACCATCAGACCACACCTCCTGCTTGCCCCCTTCCACACACACTCAAGACACAACTTCATAAAAACAGTGCTTCCTCATATGTGTTCTGCAGACCCACAAGCCTCCAAGGCACTCATGTGGAGAGTACTGCCTAGTAGCATGTTCTGGTCTTTCAAATCCTACTATAGCCGTTACGATCATTAACTTAAATGATCACCACACAATCATGTAATTTGACAGATGTTTTTCATCAAATGTCCATTTCCATCAACTCTTTCCCAGCAAACGTCCATCCAACTTTGGTTACAAAGCAAGCAACATGAGAGCAAAAGTCAATGCGTGACTCCTTCCGGTAAATTAGGATGCCCCTTCTTGATAACTCCACAGAGGTCTGGCCTGGTCTTGATGTGCATACAGAGAAGGATGAGATCTAAAGCTGTTCAACCATGTAATGTACTTGTTATTGTCTTGCTTGAAGAGATGTATGCACCTACATGGAAGAGAACGACATTCTGTGGCTATACCAGTGCCACCCCTCCACCCCTCCCAGGCCCCATCATTCCATTCCGCCCCATCTCCTTTTGGCACTGTGGCATTCTCAAACAAACCACAAGGGTTACTGCAGTCAGCCTGAATATGCAAAAGGGCAAATTAAGCAGAGGCAAAGAGGAAGAAATATGAAGTCGCCCGAGGGAGGGGGGAAAGCACTGAACAGCCTCAAACAAGCCTGAATGAGATGAGGTTAAGTGAATTACGTTTTCCCCATCATTGGTTCTCATCATCATCATTGGTTTCCCCATCATCTCATATGCTAATTTCAAGGTGAATCGTGAAATTGAAGATCTCGCGATGCTGCTCGAGCCTTAGTTATGTAATCTAACTGTTACCTCTGCAATGTCTCAAATTATCCTCAGTTTTAGAGAAACGTGTTCGGTAAGCAAGAAGAAGAAGACCAAAAGGGAAGAGATGTCCGAGAGGAAAATCCAAGAAGAATATGAAAAGCTGGGAAAGATCAGGTAAGGCCAGGAGGTCTTTATGAGTTGGAGGTTTTGCTCCTTGTACATGACTGTGGCTCAAGGAATAGCCAAGTGTCCTAGTCTGCCATCCAAGTAGAAGGTGCCAAGGTGTGGTGTGGCACTGCCAGTTGGAGGTCCAGAACTCTGGAAAGCCCCAAGGGGACAAAAAGACTCAGAAGAGGAAAGAGGCCTTAACTACCTACTGGCCTAGATGACGGCTCCAGGCTCTGCCTCCTGGCCAGAGAGATGTAAAGGGGGAAGCTTCTGACCTTCTCTGTGTCTCCATTTCATTCTTCTTGGCCCAGTGCTGGCACGGAAGTTCTGGAGGTGGCAGATGCTAAGTCCTCATGCAGCTCTGGTTCAGTAGGTGCTGGTTTTCTATTCTGGGATGTTGCTCTGTGGAGTCATCTAGCTGGTCGGTTCAGGTTCCAGCCTGGTATTATGGCCTGGGACTGGGTGGTCCTTCTGACCCAACTGTTCCTTGCTTCTCAAGGTTAGATGTGAAGTTCAGAGCAGGGAACACACCAGCAAGAAAGACAATGGAGATGCTGACTTGCACCATTCAGGTGGAACTAATAGAATTGCTACGCATGCACACACTCAATTTGGTGTTTGTGTCTGATCAGGATAGAGGTGATATGTGGGTTGGGGAGATTAAATTGTCACAGAAAGATCATCACCTGCTGAAGTTTAGGTTTTCTGCACCTTAAGTCCACTGCGGGGATGCAGGGCTGTTATGAAATTGCTAAATTTTATGTGTGTGCTGTTGTATTTTAGTGTATTTTCTGATGTGCTTAAATCCAATCTGGTGGCGCAGCGAGTTAATCCGCTGTTGCTGGGCTTTCAACCGCAAGGTTGGGAGTTTGAGACTGCGCGACAGAGTGAGCTCCCGTTGCTTGTCCCAGCTCCTGCCAACCGAGCAGTTCGAAAGCACCTTAAAAAATGCAAGTAGATAAATAGGGACCACTTCGGTGGGAAGGTAACAGCGTTCCATGCGCTACGACGTAGTGTCATGCTGGCCACATGAGCAGACAAAAACACCAGCTCTACAGGCTTTGAAACGGAGATGAGCACCACCCCCTACAGTCGGTCACGACTAGACCATTCGGTCGTGAGGAAACCTTTAACCTTTAACCTTAAATCCAATCTATAACTCAAGCTACCTCAGAATCCCAGGTGGAGGGGAGTGGCAACAGGATGCAGGCATCTTGTATTATGTGCTTCCTTAGGTATCTGGTGGGCTACTGTGAGATACAGGAAGCTAGATGAACTAGATGGGCCTTTGGCCTGATCTCTTCAGCTCTTTTTCTGTTCTTAAGCTAAAATCTATAGGCCAGAGGTGGGATGCAAATTACAGGCAGTTTGCTAGATAGAGGGAAATATGCAGATCTGAGGACAGCTAAGATGGGCCAAACTGGTTGTTCAAGTTTCAAGGGGCTAAAGTTCCTCCAATCAAATAGCAGGATGGCATCATTTGACTTTTGAATGTCTTTCCCTGGAGTCTTGGCTGGCCCCCTCAACAGTACCCTTCTGCTACTAGGTAGTGACTTTTTTCATTCCTCCGCATTTGATTGAGCTCCCTTTATTTCTGATACAGCTTTCCTGTTTATTATGCATTATTATTGGTGGTTGCTGGTGGATTCTTAGTAGTTCTCAGTTCTTGGTTGTTTTTAATCTCTTGTTTGGTGCTTTCTAATTTTTACAGAACATGAATTGCCTTGAGGGCCTCTTAGGAAGTGGAGAGATGGCATCCAAATGCCCAAATAAATAAAGCAACAAAAGATTTGCAGTTCTCTTACTTTTTCATTTTTTTCCCTTTTCCTTTCCAGCTATCCTGAGATGGTGACTGCGTTCTTTTTCATCCTAATGACTCTGCTGTGGTTTACGAGGGAGCCTGGATTTGTACCGGGCTGGTCATCTTTATTTGAAAAGTAAGTTCCTACTTCATAGCTTACAAAGTTGTTCCTTGTTTTACTGAGCAAATGTGTGCAACTCAGTTTGAGCACTTAGGAAAAGTACTCCATAAATATGTAATAGTACAATCAAACTAAGTAGCATATCATGCTCTTCCCGAAAGCCAGAAATTGAGTATCTAGCATCTGGGGATTTCTGACCATGAATCCTTTGCTCCTTTAGAAATGAGTTCCTCTTCTGGCTAGCGCCTTTAGCACAACACAACAATGTTGTGGGCTGAGGACGTACCAAGAAAAAACCAGCATGGCAAAGCAGAAACAGCAAGCCAAAGTCATAGCGACAAGCCGTGGAGAGGAAATGAGGTTGCCTGTTCATGCATTTCATTGCTGCCTGCTACTACTGCCTATTGCAGCACTTTCCAGATTGTGGGTCATGACTCTCTGGTGGGTTGCGAGCCCAAGCACGATGGATCATGATCTGGGCCCACCCAGAAGCTCCATTACTTACTTGACCCTCCAGAGGCCTCTCACGGCCTGGCAACCCACTCTACAGGCCTCAGAATGGCCTTCAAAAGCTTCCGTAAGCCACTTTTGCTTCCAAAATCTGGATGAGGTGGATCATGGTGCTGCAAAGCTTGGGAACACATGGCCTATTTATAAAACAACACATGTGTCTCTCCTTCAGGAAAGGTTATCGAACGGATGCCACAGTCTCTGTTTTTCTTGGGTTCCTCCTCTTCTTGATTCCAGCAAAGAAACCATGCTTTAGAAAGAAGGAGAAAGGTATGAGGAACTTGACATGTGTCATGACATTTGCCCTACATCTCTACTTCAAAACACTCTTCCAGTGCAATCCAACACATGTCTACTCCTTAGCAAACCCCACTGAATTCAATGGGACTTTTTTTTCCAGGCAGCTTTGCCCTCTGTCTTGGACTTCAATCCTATTAGGCCCCAATCTCACATATATCTAAGAGTGAGTTTCCACATAGATGTGACCATTGCATCATCTGCAATTTGGTAGACTTCAAACTGTTCTCTATTGTCTCCCTTTTGAGGCCCCCCATCTCTGATAGATAAAAGGCCACCTGTCCTGATTTGTGACATGATAGCAGCTCCAGCCAGCATCAAATGAACTTGGGTTTTCATGTACACTGAGGCAAACAGACATTCCTGTTAAGAATTCCCAGAGGATGTACACTATATATTTTGTATTGTTTCATTGTTTTTCTTGGAAGTTGGGTGTATTTTCTCACTAGAACCCGGCTGGGAACCAGCTTCAGTTTCTTCCTTTCTTCTCCTGGCACGCCAAGGGCCAACTTAGACTTAATCTCTTCCTCCTCTCAGAACGTTCCTGATTTGCTTCAATTAGATATGACCAGAACTTGCAAATGAGCTTTAATAGAATACATGTGCCCTTAAGGGGGAAATTTTGGCCTGCTGTGGGGACAAAAGAGGAAAACCTCCCTTTCCCCATATCTTTGGTGTATGCAGGCTTTAAGTATCCATCAGTGTTATTGACACATTTTGGAAATGGTTCAGATGTGTGATTGTTGGCATTTTGTGTGTGTGTGTGTGTGTGTGTGTGTGTATCTGTGTGTGTGTGTGTGTGTGTGTGTGTGAGAGAGAGAGAGAGAGAGAGAGAGAGAGAGATCCTTGATAATGTACTCCTTGATCATTCACACCAACCTGGGCTTATATAACAGGGTTTGTCAAAGATTCCTAAATTGCAACTTTATCTTTTCACCGTTATTTTGATGTAGGAGATGTTACAAACTCTTCAGATGATCACTTTGCCGGACCTATTATCACCTGGAAGGACTTCCAGAAAACAATGCCCTGGGAGATTGTGGTTCTGGTTGGAGGAGGTTATGCTCTAGCAGCCGGATGCAAGGTAATACAAATACCTCCATATCTATTAACCTCCACCGTATAGAAGCCACAGGTTAAAATATCTCTAATTTTAATAAAAATGATGCTCTCTGTAAGGTTGCAGCTAAATGACACTGCAGGACGTTCATATCGCAGTCTCCCGAGGGCAGTTGTTCACCTTTGAGCTGTTCCTTCTCTCTCTTCCTCTTAGTTTCCAAATGTTCCAGAGACAACACAATGAATTCATGCTCTGACGCTGGTTCTTCCATGGCTTTAGCTATAATAATAACCATTATGTGATCACCGTTAGGGCTGCAATTGGGTCTAGCACTTTTCCCCACCTCCAGCCCAACCCAACCCAACCCACATTTCTTCCTGCAGACATCTGGCCTTTCCACATGGATCGGGCGGCAAATGTTGTCCCTGAGTAGCCTTCCCACCTGGGCTGTTACCCTGCTGGCCGGCATCCTGGTGTCCATCGTAACAGAGTTTGTTAGTAACCCAGCCACCATCACCATCTTCTTGCCTATTTTATGCAGTATGGTGAGTACTGACCTTGAGTTGATGTTGAGACTTTATAGAAAATATAGACACTGCTTTCACCCACCTCTATGCATAGGGCAGTGGTTCCCAAATTTCTCCTCAGAAGCTGGGAACCCTATATGAGTTTGCATGGGTGGGGATAGAGCAGCAGCATGAGCTCCACAATTGTGCCACTGCAGGGCAAGGAGGGTTTTTTTCTGCATACCTGGGGGCAGTGGTGTCATTCAAATGATTTAGGAACAGGAACTCACTTTTGATTGGCACTTGTTTTGATTGGATTGGCACCTGGAACCAGCCATGGAGCCCGTTAGGATCCAGAACACCTGTTCTGGTTTGTTCCCCCTGAATGACATCACTGCCTGGGGGTCATTCTAGTGCAGCTCCTCTTCTTCAACATACACTTTTGCAGATTTTCCAACGTCTTACTCCCCTTGCTTAAAAACATATGATATTTTAAGAGCACAATCCTCACCTGGAGTTAGGCCGGCATAGTTAGGCCAGCAAAGTTTGGCTGGCACAAGGGCCACCGTAAAGCATGCTTGGACCACTCTTGAAGTCAGGGAGGATGGCGCATATCTGTGTGCTGACCTTTCTGACTCCGAGAGTAGTCCAAACACACTTTATGGTTGCCCTTGTGCCAGCCAAACTTCGCTGGCCTAACTCCAGGTTAGGATTGCTCCCTAAGTGAATTTTGTTATGGAAGATTCAAAGTTATGGCTTCCTCTAAGGAATTCAGACGTTATTAGGGTGTTTTCTTTTTTCAGCTACACACACATTCTTTCTCTCTCTCTTTCTCTCCCACCACCACCCCCTAGTCGGAGACCCTGCAAATCAACCCTCTGTACACCCTGATCCCTGTCACCATGGGAATTTCTTTTGCTGTGATGCTACCAGTGGGTAACCCTCCAAATGCCATTGTCTTCAATTATGGGCACTGTCAGATCAAAGATATGGTAAGTATGATGGAACAGGAACCCATGATCAAATATGTTGAGTACTCCATCTCAAGGTAGCAGAAATAGTATTAGGAATAATAATAGCTGAACGTTGCTGCTGTTTTTGCAGTGCGGTTGAAATTAATATTTATCCCAAAACTGGATATTTTGAAACTGAGCATTTCAATCATAATGTCAGACTTCAATTTCAAAATGAATGCGAAACACCAGAGGAGTGTCTTCATTAGGGGATGAAGAAGAGTCTCTAAACAGGATTATTTATAGCAGTATCCCGGCATTGGCTAGAACATTTGGAACACAAAATGGTTTCCAGTCTCATTTTACTAAGAACTGTAGGAAACATGGAAGTGTTCACCACTTTTTGTTGATACAAAGTTAATGCCTGTGAAAAATGAATAATATGATAGATTTTAGAGCACAATGTACTAGGAAGTTGTCCTGTATAATACCAGAAAAAATATTGTTCCGTGTATTAAGTGTGGTGCTTTGGACCAAGGCACTAAGGATGTAGGTTGTAATAGTGTCCTGATATGCTGGAGTATCTCCAGAGTCTTTGCCTCCTCCACTGACACAGTATTTGGTTCAGAGTTCGTAGCTTTCTGTGCAAACAGTCTCCCAGGTTTAAGATTTCCTTTGACCTATGTTGGGAAGAAACTGGCCTTGGCAGTTCAGTGATAAGACTTCATGCTTGCCATATAGCATGATACCAGTTCATTCTGTAGCAATTCCAAACTAATAATAAATAATAATGGTCGTATTTATATACCGCCTTTCTTAAGATCACTAGATTACTCTAATGACTGTAACTCAAAGTGGTTTACATAGGCAGACCTTTTATTCACAAACCCGAAGGTTTTTACGATTACACAGAAACGTTCTGTCTTTCAAGAACACTCATACAGATGGATCTTTCTGGATTTAGTCTTCTTTCTTTAGCTGCCCATCTGTCTGTCTTCTGCTGGCTGATAAGAGACTTCCCTGCTCCCACCAGAGACGCAGCTGACCAGTATACTCCTCCTCCCACGAGGCAGCTGGAAATCAGCTTTTTAATCAGCCACAGTTTGCAAGGTCTGCCGCTCACAGAGACTTCCGGCAGTCCCGAGCTGGCAACCTTCAGATCTTCAGCCCTTATCTTCAGGCAAGCAGAGGCATTAACCCTCTCGACTAAATCTTCTGCCCAGACTAATGGTCGGGAAGACCCTGCCAAAGGCTGTGGAAAGCCAGGGACAAATCCTAAATGGGCCAGCGCTGGTGGTAAGCCCTTATTGCCAGCATTGGTGTTGCTTCCACTGCCAGCGGTAAGGCATTACTGCCGGCGCTGGCCCAGAGCCAGACCTCAGTGCCTGGAGGAGGCCAGACAGAGATGGTGGGTGCTAAGTTCAACCGTCGCCAGTAGTTCATTCCTTCAGTGCGGGAGGGCAGAGGAGGGGTGGAGCATGGGTGGGATCGGCAGTAGCCTCCCCAGCTGGATCCTAACCTCCGTGTTGGGCCATGTGGCTTGACACAAAGGCCCTCAAGTCTGCACTGGGAAAATAGCTGGTGCAGACTTGAGAGCTATAGGCAGGTCTGTGCCCTTACCCCAAGGAGCCTCCTACAGCTTCCGCGGTGCCTATAGGATGCAGCAGTAGCCATTTTGCTGTCACTGTGCCCAGGCAGCTTAGTTATGAGCTGCTCATCAGCCAATATTATGCTATAGAGAGTAATGGTAACTCTGAGCAGTTTATTCTTGGTCCCCACCTCTGGTTAGGCCCTGGGCCATGGCAAATACTCTTACTATGAAAGGCTTCATCTACTCAAGAAGCAGTGCCTACTTACAAGTGTCTCTTTTCTTTTTACTAATAGGTCAAAGCTGGCTTTGGTGTCAACCTGATTGGCCTCATGGTGGTAATGGTGGCGATCAATACTTGGGGAATTAGCCTCTTCCAACTGAATACGTTTCCAGACTGGGCCATAGTCGGCAATGTCACAGGTCCATCATAGTTGGCAGGGACAGAACTTGCTAAGCCTCAGCAAGTAGAATCAATGTATTTTTTTTTTATTGAAATTGCACAACCAAGTATGGAAGAAACTTGAGTGTATATAGTTCAGAATTCAAGAAGTGACTCTGTTGGAGGTTCTTCAAGATCATAACCACATCTAGTACTGAAGGAATAAAGCAACAACCTGCATTACTCTTCTTCTCTGTCGAAAGTGCGTACAATAGGATGGATTTGCTTTGATTTCTACTGGTCCTTCCCCAGAATTTCCATTATTGCTGTACAGAACATTTAACTCACCTTGATGGGGAATAAGTAGTACCAAATATACAAATCCAACTCAGAGCAGTTAACAATGGCCAGTTCCACATTTAACATTTGTTTTAAAGGATGTGTCTATATGTATATATACATTTTTTAAAAAAATATTTAGAATGTTGTATATGGAATTATTTACTATATAAGGAGAGACCATTTGGTCATCCAGTTGTTCTACAAAAGAGGGATCGCAGTGTAGTAGCCGCCACATAGTAAAAAGAGGGATTGCGGCAATTCAGGGAAAGGACCATCATTTTTAGAAGGTAGTCTTTCTCTTACAATATTCATCAATAATCATCTTGGGGGAAGATAGATACAGAGGAAAAGGTTGAAAGGGGATAAGAGAACACTCTTCAAATACTTGAAGGGTTGTCCTATGGAAGAAGGGATAAATTTGTTCTCAACTGCCTCTGAGCAACAAGCTATATCCAATGGGTACTGCAAGAGAGGAGATTCCAGTTGGTCATCAGGAAGAAATTCTTGATGGTCAGGTGCGGTCTGATGGTGGAACCAAAGGTGGTGAATTCTCCCTCACTGGAGATCTTCCAGCAGAGGCTCAACAGGCACCTGCTGGAAATGCTCTGACAATGGTTCTCAAACTGTAGGTTGGGACCCACCAGTGGGTCACAAGCCAATTTCAGGTGGGTCACGAAGCACCTAGAGCAGCCATATTGAAAATATGGGAAGATGGGATGCTGGGAAGGGGGAAGGGTGTGGTCATTTTGCTTGAGTCAAGGTTGTAAATGGGCTTTTTTTCTTTCTGATTCACTTTGTTATTGGAAAAAAGCTGAGAAATAACCTAACTTATTGCTGCATTCTCAGGAAAGCAGCAGGCTCTGGCATCACAATGATGGCACTTCCATCCATGACATCTTTTCTGGTGGGCCTGACGGATTGTCATTCTAAAAAGTGGGTCCCAGTTTGAGAACCACTGATCTATGAAGATTTCCTACTACAGGCCAGGGTTGGACTAGATGATCTTGTGCAATCCAACGCTATGATTCTGGTGTGCAGAAAGCAAGCTACTGCCATACATGTTTAGCTGCTGGGACCAGCAAGCACAGAATAGGCTGAATCACTCTATACTGTCAAAATAACAGTTTCTGACTTGACAATCAAATCTGACCAAACATGCCCCCAGAAGACCCTGAGACTGTAGAACTTTTTCAGCAGCTGAGGACCATGATGAGTCCAGCCTTAGCCACATAGTCCACACCGTCAGCCTCTTGAGTAACACCGCACCAGAAAATGGCTTCTACATCTGCCTCTTGCCAAGATGCTTGCTGCACTTTTAATATTAGAGGAAGCTGCTGTGTGGATAACAGCTTGACAGAAAATGGCCAGTCGAAGGCCAGAATGTCTACAAGATGACCTAAAGCAAAGACAACTCCATTTGAAGGGATGGACCGGCAAGATTACGGCTATATGGAAGCACTTTGGGCTTCTGCTTTTTGGGGTGCTGCCTGTCATCACAGGAGTTATAGCCCACACAGGGGCTCCAGTGCCTCCATGTGAAGGGGACCCAGCTGTTATCCCAAAGGGGGCAGCCTTAGAATGACCCCTTGGCAGGTAGTCTGGAGGTACCAATTTGGCCTTACAAAGGCACAGTGGCATTCCTAGAGGGGGGTGCCTTAGCTCCTGTGTAACATGGTCCCTCCCCCTTGCCTCCAGAGCCATTCACTGCTCGGAAAACCAGCTCAGAGGCATTCCTCTCCAAGCCACAAATGGCTCTAGAGGCACAGAGTTCAGGCGCCTGCAAAACTTAGCATGTTGCACCCCCTCTAGGAATGCCACTGCAAAGCCATTTGGACCTATGAGCCACAGAGCACCCACTTTGACAGCCTCTCATCAACATCACCCACAATATTTTAACTGATGTAGTCTAAAATCTTGGATCTGTACAGAAAATAGTAGAATTGCATGCTAATCACCGTTGTTATACCAAGATCAGTTTCTAAAGGTGTGTGGGGTTTTTTTTAGTAAACCTAAGGAAAATTATCTGTTGCTAGTGAAAATGTTTTTCACTGTCCAAAACGCTTGCCAATCAAATAAATTATTCAGTCTTTGACATTGTTGTGGTTTGAGCATTAATGGAGATGGGTGCACCTTTTGATAAAAACAGCAACCATGGCTTTGTCCCAGCTGAGCACAGAAGCAGCAAATGACAGAACAACATGAGCAGAAGACTGACAAAGTGTTTAATGTTTAAGAGCCCAATCCTAGGCATGTCTACTCAGAACTATGTCCTATTCTTGTCAATACGACTAATAGCATTAAAGAAGGTAAAGGTTTCCCCATGACCAAATGGTCTAGTCGTGATCGACTGTAGGGGGCGGTGCTCATCTCCGTTTCTAAGCCGAAGAGCTGGTGTTTGTCCGAGGACAAGCTTCTGTAGTCATGTGGCTGGCATGACTATACGCCAAGGCTTACGGAACACCATTACCTTCCCACCGAAGTGGTACCTATTTATCTACTTGCATTTTTACGTGCTTTTGAACTGCTAGGTTGGCAGGAGCTGGGACAAGAGATGGGAGCTCACACAATCCTTCCAGTCAGCAAGTTCAGCAACAGCTGTTTAACCCACAGTGCCACCACATCTCCCCTAATTGCATAATACCATCCTATCTAAATGCTGCTTCACTCCTATCCAGTTACAGGTACAAAATAAGGCCAGTTTATCAAACCAATTGCATACGTTTGATTCCATTTGCATATGTAAATCTCCATCTCCACTGTTCCATTTTGCATATGTAAATCTCTCTCCCAGCAAAACACATTCTTTCTGTTGTAGATGAGGCACATACGCATTTCCTAGCAGGTATAATATCAGGAAAAGCATTCTATTCTCTTTAATGAGGGGACATAGCTTTTTTTTTTTTTAAGGGGGTGATTGCAATTGCAAACTGCAGTTTTTTAAGTGCTTATATAATTTATTCAGCTTTTAAAATCTGCAAACTGATTTATTAGGGCATATGCAAGTATATCCAAGAGCTTGGAAGTAACAATAAGGGAGGGAAGGAATAGTCTGTCCCTCCATAGCTATTTAAATGGGTGATAAATAAAGTGAATGGGCAGTAAATAAAGTCCTCTTCAAAACGCAAGCAGTTGTGAACAAACAAGGGAAAGAATGTTAAATAGAACTTCCTGGGGCAATTTAGGACACTTGATTGGATGATCCAAAAATTACTATGAGACATTAAAGTTTAAACCAGTTCCAGATGGCAATGCTTGTATACACACAAGCCTAGTCTCAGCTAGACACAGAAGGCGGCCAATACTTCTGCCCTGTATCATTTAAACACCACTGTTGTGTCTTAAGAAATGTTACTATTTTCTTAAATAAGAAAGAGAAAAAACCCAACTACAAACCAGACTAAGCATTTTAATCTGTTTCGGGGCTACAAATATAAATTTTTGAATTATCAGAGGAAATTCTACAACTCTATTAACATCAAGCTTTTATTTGATCCACTGAAACCATACAAGTACAGTGCATCTTTCAGAAGCATCTGGCTTTTCAAAGTATGAAGTTTACCAATAGCTATAATGAAGACTGCCCATTCTCATTGATCTCTTGCTTAGGAGCATCACAAGGAAATAGACTGTGGTACAAAGATGAAGCTTCTGATTTGATATGCTCATCTCTAAACAGGTTTATTTGTAAGAAGTTCCTATGACTTCAGAAAGCGGTGACCAATGTGAGATAACACAGGCTCACAAAAAAAAAGTTCCCAAAAATAGTTGAATGAATTTAGGATATGGCACGTTTTGATTTGCAGCATTAAATCAAGCAGCTTCCTCGTGAGGAAGCCATGCTGTTGCTTCTTCCCAAGGAAGCGGCTTGAATCAGCACATATTTATGCCGTACCCCCAAAACTAGAATCAATCTGGAAAAACTGATGCCACATTCAGAATCAGTTAACTTTGCATCAGTCACCCTAAAAATCAGTATATCATAGGCAATAAAATCTGTGTTGACCTGTGTAATAGACGTTTAAAATTACGACTGGTGTGAAGAAAATGACTGATTTTTCTCTGTCTTTCACAATACTAAAACTAGGGTCATTCAGTGAAATAGATTGGCAGTAAATGGAGGACACTCCCTCCCCAATGCATATTACATGGTTTTTAAAAGGACATTAGACAAAGTTATGGATATGGAAGAGGATCAGTCAATCAAAGGCCATTAGCTATGAGGGCTATAGCGGAACTTCCAGATTCAGAGGTAGTATACCACTCAATACCAGATGAAGGGAAGCAACGGAATAGGAGATTCGTTGAGTTTCCTGGGGCATCTTTTTGATCATGGTTTGAAACAGAATGTTTTTGGCCTGATCTAGCAGAGGTTATGTTCAATGGACTTTTGTTTCAAGAAAGCACAGAGATCACAATCTCAATCTTGCTTATCATACCAATAAAAACTTCTCAAGTTAAACATATCAAGTCACTGTGAATGGTATATTTGGCCCATTTGAAATCAGCTGAATTACAATAACTAATGCTAAGATATATGCAAGTGCCTTTTGCAATACCAACTTAAACATCTAGGGATGGACAAACCCTGACCAGTCCCGTCCCCCCCCCCAAAAAAAGAGGGATTCTATACTACAGTATTACTATCATCACACATTTTTTCAAGGAACATCAAATGAAGGGGCCCAAAGGATGGTAACTTATTAAAAACCCACATGAACACAATGGTGTATCGCTAGATCAATGACATTTATTAAGCATAAATGCCAGCATCAAAGCAGCTGGGGAGTCTTCCATGCGTCCTCGCTCCTTTGCTGGATCAGCAGAAGAAATGAACCTAGAGATATTAAGAACCCTTGAAGAATCAGGTGGAGGATCACATTTAACCTACCACCTGCATTTAGGACCCTTGTCTTCCCCCAGCAACAATTCAACCAATATAGGAAATGAAGGTTTTGCAATCAATTCCCTGATTTGGTATGGTTTTGGTTAAAGAGATATGAAATAAAAGTACCCCATATCTACAGGGGTTCCGTTCCAGATGTCCCACGGATACTGCAGATCCATGGGTACGTCTGTATCATAAGATGGTGAAACAGTTATCACCTCCACTTATTACAGTTACGGACCTTTAGTTACTGGAGCCATTTCCTCCATGTCATTAAATTTTGTCGTTACCTCAGTGGTCTCAAACGCTGAGAACAACTTCCACTGTTCCTTTGTGCCATAGGCCTGGTCTGGCTCCTGATGGAGTCAGACTAACGATGGAGTCAGACATTCTCACTCTGGAGGCTGCCACCATAACAGATAAATTTGGTTCAAGTATCTACCACTTCACCATCCCTAATCTAGACGGTGGAAAGATGCAGAAAGCTCTATTCAACATAGTATTAACCTGACCATACTTTCACCAATACTGCATCCTACGGAATGGGTAAAGGTGTTGGAAAACAGTGTTATTCATTTTATTCAGAAGTAAGCTCAATTGTGTTCCGTAAGACTTAGGGCCCAATCCTATCCAACTTTCCAGTGAAGGAGCAGCCATGCCAACTGACTGTGTGCTGTACCTTGTGGTGGGAGGGCAGTCACGGAAGCCTCTTCAAGGGAAAGTTAATTCTTTAGTTTGGGACAGCATTGGCACAGGAATGTTGGATAGGACTGGGCCCTTAAGCTATCAACCTACCTTACTCACTGGAAACAAACACCTTTAGGTATGGGTGTTTGTGAGCCAATCTAGGAGTGGGGAACTTTTTTGTGGATACAGCCTAATAAAGCAACAACTGGTTGTTTTCAGGGGGGGAAACTGGTTAATTGATTGGTATGCCAATAATAGAAACCTGGGCTCAAATTTCATCTAGCCAACTGTTAAGGAAGCATAGTAACCCCATCATTACATCACATGGTGAAAGACTGGCGAGATGTTGCAAAGCCGAGGCCTAAAAATTTTATAGCACACACCAACACCATGGTTAGACTGTCAACACACTGTGAGATTGGACACGTCCCATTTTCAAGAAAATGGAGCATCTAAATGAAACAGTAGATGCAAACCTTTTGGACAGTATCTCATCTTTCTCCACAGTTTGCTTGATGTTTTGCACCTTTGTTTGCACGAAATACAAAATACAACACCGCACGGTGCCCAATCTAGAAGTTCAAAATCAGAACGCTTGCAGTTAAGTACAACAACGAGAACTTTTGATCGGTCGTTGGGTACATTACAAAGAGGTTGTGCAAAAGTAAAACTGTATTGCCAAATAAATTCAGGGGGGAAAACAGTAATCTTTGGATTCAACATCCCAATGTACTTTTAATTTCATTCATGAGTCATTGCAAAAAATCAGACTGCTACAGATCACAGGGCTGGAAAAATTACACAAATTTCATTATTCTATACCCAAGCAACACTGATGCTAGAGAATACTGAATTAAAAATATTACCGAACACACACATTGAGAATAGTCCAAATTCTTTCTGAGTTTTTTTTTTTCCTATCACACAAGGAATTAAAAAAAGTCAAAGCCAAAGAACTGGAAAATACTGGCAGGTCCCACAATGTGTGGCGGCACCTCAGCCCAAGGGCTGTCTGGTTTCCCAAGACTAGAACAGGAGACAATCCTCAAGAGCCACATTACGTTTGGGCACCTGTGGCATGTTGACAAAACTACATCATCATCTACATCTAATACAGAGATGGCCAAGTCAGCATCATTTATCGCTCGGAGGCTTCTTTTTAGCTTCTACGTCTCTCTTGATGTCTTCAATCTTCTTTGCAAGATTTGGAACCTTTCGAAAAGCAGAAAAAAAAGACTATCAACATCATTTAGGGCTGTGTTCATTTGCCAAGGAAGAGGCCCAATGAAGATAAATGCAGCAGAAATAGGTTGAGCTTGTTATTTCCACCAGCTTAACCAGACCAACTTCCCTTCCAGAGTGGGGGCGGAGAACGGACTGGCGGTTTGCCCTAGGGCAGCGCAATCCTGTACCTCCCTTAGTGCCGGCGCTGTGCTCTTGTGCCAGCCGAACGCTGTTGCGAACGTGCCATAAAGCACATCCATGTCGGCAATATGGTGCTCGGCTGACATAAGTGGCAACGCCAACGCTCGGGTGCTGCTGCAACCGTCAGCAGTGCTGGACGTGCGCCAGTTGAGCGCTGGCGTCGCTTCGTCGGCACAGGGCCTCTGCAAGGGCGTTCCAGAGGCGTAACTGGGCGACGCAGTGGGCGGAGATGGCAGTTATGACGCGGTTGTGATGCAGGATGGCCACAGTGCCATATCCTAATGCCAGTTCCTGGCCATGGCGGCCGTAATGCGGGCCGCTCCTGTGCACATTCCTCTGCGCCTGCTATTTTGCTGGCGCAGATCCGAGCAGGCCCATAGGGGTGACTGGGGCTTACGTGGGTGCAAGGGGAAAACCTCCCCTTGTCCTGCATGTTGCTGCTTTGCTGCTGCTGCCTCCAAATGGGCCTGTAGATATGGCCCTGCTATGTCAGCCTAAGGTAGGATTGTGCTCTCAGTGTGACGTTAGCACCTGTGACTGGTCTGAAAAGGGACGCCTGACTTCCTGAGAAACTAGGATGCGGAATAGTCAGTACTTCACATATATTTTAATTCCCCCTTTGAATTGATATCTCTGATTGGATGGCAGAAAACATTATATGGTTTGTAAAGATATCTGTTTCTTCCTGCCTTTCTGTAATGAGAAGACGTGCTTGACTCTCTCTTAAAGAACGAGGTGAACAAAGACAACCAAAGGGGTGCAATTGTTTAAAACCATGTTGATAGATAACAGAGATGCAGAACAAAAAGCCCCCCCCAAAATGCCCATATTTAATTATTTGCATTATATGCATCCCAATTATATTTTCTGTAAATTATCTCAAGTGCTTGGTAAAGAGGCTTTCAGTCCATTTATTCCAACCTTCAGGATCCAGGTTTGAAAGGTCCAATGCTTGCTGCTCTACAAAGGTTCCCAAACATTAGAAAGGTCTGACCACATGGGCAAAGCCCATGAGCTGTACGGCTGCAGAAGAGGAGCACAGCAGCAACATACTTACCTCATAGTTCTGGGCAAGATACATCCCAACTACGTTGCCAAGTGCAAAGCCAACCTAAAGAAGAAGAAAAACAGCATTGAACAACAAGAATTATGCTTCTCTTCCTTGCCGTGGACTTGAGAAATCCAGCTTCTCTGCCATTGGAATTTTTATCCATGTCTGGTGGCCAGTTTCAAAACAAATCTGTTTCTCATTAAAGCGTTTGCCAGTCTCCCGGGCAATGTTTTTGCCAGGCTGTTTCCACTGTTTACAATGCTGCCTTCCATGTACGCTACGGACAACGTAATTAAAACCTTCAGCCACTATTTTCAATAAAAACGCTGGAGTTTCCCCATTTGAAACACTTCCTTGTTGGTATACATTATGACATTGTCGCGAACCGCATCAGACTGGAGGGCTATCGGAGCCGAGCATCACCAAGGACGACTGGAAGCAACCCCCGCTTACATGCAAGGGTTCAAAATGCACAAAGGCTACCGGAGGACCTGCTGGAGCGAGGGCTCACATAGGCTTCTAAGAGCGCAATCCAGAGCACCCAGAGGGCTGGCACAAATCCCTGGTGCAGGCCCAGTCTTGCAAACGTGCTGTAAAATGCATTGGCGATGACTCCGGAAGAGGGAAGGTCAGCGCACAGACGTACCGTGCCGCCACATCCCGACAGCCAGGCCTGGCACTACCCAGATAAGGCCGACCGAGCTCGGCCAGCAGAGAGGAGGGCAGGGGACAGGTAGGCATGTGGGTGGATTGACCCAGGAAAGGGGGTGGAGCCAGGAGCCAGCACTTGGGCCGGATCCTAACCCCCGATCTGGCAGCTTGGATTTGTGCCGCAATTTCATATGCGGCCATCAATTTGGGAATTTCAGCTCAATCGACAACCTGTTCCAAGGTATGTTTTCATACAAGTCGCAATTAATTCAATGGGCTTTGCTTCTACGCAAATACGCACAGTCTTGCACCCTTAATTATAAAACTAAAACTAAATAAGCATCCTTATTTGACCAACACAATATATCTGCACTGAGGAACAGTTACACTCTTGGCTCTCCGGGAGTCAAGGTATCGGGGCCACCAGACCACCCAAAAGTGATGTTATCCACCACAATTACTTATACCCCATTTTTCCTTTAAAAAAAATCCCCCCAAAAGCCAGTAGCTCCCCAGCTTAGTTCAGGCTTTAAAAAAACAGCACAGGAAGCTATTGAGTGCACACTGCAGGGGGACACAGGAAGGGGATGGTGGTGTGCTCCCCCCATGTGATGCCCCAGGGCATTTGCCCCCCTTGACCCCACAAGTATGCTTCTGCTGGGGAGAGCCACAGTTTAGATCTACCTGGTTCTATAACGCCGAGAATATGATCACCACATTCCACCTTGTGCCGCGTATTTGACCGGCGCCCGTCTGCTGTAGAGGGATGCAGCCAGCGGAGGCATCAATACAGCCTGCAAGGCTCTGGATTTATGCGCAGTTTGCATCTATGTCTCCGTTCCGCCAGAAGAGAAGCAAAATCCGAAGGTGGAATGTGCCTCGCGGTTTCCCTCCTGCTTGTAACTTTTGAGTTGAGAAACAGTGCCTCCTGGGGGGTCAGGAGGGTATGGCAGAGTGCGGCCTGGGGAAGTGAAGCAGGTGCCACCCCAAGTAAGCACAGGACACTCACTGGCTAGTTGTCGCTGCACAGCAGAGACGTTTGTTTCCAGAAGAGTAGTCAGAGATCCGTTCCAGAGGTCGGCGCATGTAAATCAAATCAGCAAAGCACATAAGCAGGATAACAACGCAACAGCAACCCCACTACCCAACACAGCAACCCACACTGAGCAACGGCAGCGTCCTGCTCAGCCAATCACCGTGTGACTTGGGGCTTGTGCAGCTAGGCACGTATTCCCCCCTCCTCAGGTGCTGGTGACTAGCAATCACCTTAGCCCAGTGATGGCGAACCTATGACACGCGTGTCAAAGCTGACACACCACAACGTTTGGGGACACACACCAGCATTCACTAATGCCTGACAAAAACTGAATTTGTTTTACTCATTTTTCATTTTTGTAACTATTTGATGTTTCTTTATGTAATACATAGTACCACACATGATTAGACTGTATTTTTTTTTGTTTAAATAAATGAATATAAAGAATGGTTTCTCTTTTGTTTGGGTGGGGGGTTGACACACCAGCAGAGTCAAGTTAAGCAGTTTCCTAAATGTTGACACACCGAGCCCAAAAGGTTCGCCATCAGTGCCTTAGCCTGTGCCTTGCTTTCCCTCCAGGAAAATTCCTGCAGGGCCTAGCATGCCCTGACCGGAGATTACAAAATTTTTAGAGAAAATTTCCCTTCCTCAGAACGCCTCTCTCCCCCATGTTCCAGTGGGCTGTTCTCCCTCGTTAGCACTGAAGAACACGTAGAACTGGCACACGAAGAGAACACACAAAGGCTCATTATGAAAGCCAGCAAATCCCAACACGCCTCTGGCCCCGGCCCAGCCTCCGGAGCAAAGCACCAACGTGAAATGCAAAAGGCAGGCAAAAGGAAACACTCCAAGTGACGTGACAGGTTGTTCATCTGCTGAGAAAAGGGTTCATTTGGGACTGCGTTCCAAAAGCCCAAACTCCCAGCTCGACACACCCCAGGAATAGCTGTCACTTTTCCGAAAGCCTGGAATGATTTGTTGCGGAACCCAGTAAACAGTGATGCACTTGGGGCGGCACGTTTTAGCTTCTTCAAAGAAGTCCAAATAGTATTTTCCAATTGTGGCAATCAATGCCATGCAAAGACATTACCCAACATTACATAGCCTTATTGGTTAGCAAAGCAATCCGCATAGCCCCCTTGCTGGTCAGCTGATGGCTTCCTCCGCAAACTGAGGCCTCGCAGCTGTCCAATATTTCCCCCCCCCTCCTTATTTGTTATTTCTGCCTGCAAGAGATACCACTGGCAGCTGTCTAAGATACAAGAAGTCCTGAAAAACAGGTGCCAGAGTCCCTTGTGCTACCTGCTTTTCAGCAGTTCCTATAGTATGTAGACGAAGCCAGTCCGGGTGTGTCAGCCACAGAACCTACAGCCCAATGGGCTGCTCTAGCTGTCAGAAAGAAGCGACTCCCAAAATGTGCACGGTCAAGTTGGCTTGCACAATCTGGGGGACAATGGCTGATTCCTCAACAAACGCCATCCACTTCCAGACAGGGGAAAGAGTCCCGCGTTTCACAACACAACTTTCTCAATACAGTCCATGAAGAACACAGGCCCACAAGAACACACTCACAAGCACTTGGTGTGCTTCAAAATTTATTTCCTGCACTCCTTGATCCGAAACGGTGGTGTGGCTCGAGGAGGCCTGGAGACATGCCATGTCTAGTCGGCAGCTAAGGCAGTCTCTGCTTTCATTTACCAGCCCCCAAACAGTGGACTTCACACAGACACTGAAGTTAACTGGTACCCAAGAGTCCCCCTTCGTAAGTTAGCATCCCAATTTCAAACACGCACAACCTGAACAAGCATGCTTGGCAGTAAATGCCCCAGTGCTTCCGGCAGCCTCTTTTCTTAGCATCCAGAATCTGGCATATCCGTCCTGAACTTGAATGGTTCCGGGATGACCACCCCATCATCCTTCCAGCCTAGAAAAGACCTTTCTAGTCCTCACTTCCACAATTCTCCTGCATAAACTTGTGCGTGTTGGGGAAAGGAAAACAATGCAGGGAAAAAACCCTCATCTTACAGATAAGAATAACCCTGCATGGCTCATCGCCCTAGAGCAGAGCTAGCTCCTCTGATACAGGCCAAAAGAACATAAAACTCAAACCGGCCCTGTTCCATCGACCCGCGGTTGGAAAAAACCGACTGTGCTCGGGTTTTGCGAAATAGCGTCTGGAGGCCTGGAGCAAGCTGGCTTTTATAGAACAATGCAAGCCAAACCACAGATCAAAAATCTATATGCAGCCTTCTTCCCAGCTAGCCCTGCCCATTTGGACGTGCACAGAGGACCACCCAGGACCTTCCCCAGGCTACACCAACACTCTCCTAGTCTTCAGTCAATAGTCTGACTCCTACTTTCTTTCTTTTTTTTTTGGAGCCACATGCCTTCAAACCATCACCACTCCAATTACCACCACCATGAAATTTTAAGGGAGGGAACACATTCCTATATTTGACCACACTGAATCAGCTAGTTCCATTTTGTTGGTTTTTGGATACGGGGAAAGAGTCACAAAACCATTCTGGTTGCTAGCCAGTTATTGCCTCTCAAAGGCTTGAGTGTAAAAGTGCTATGGTGAAGTCTCCCTGTTCTCTCCCCCTACAACCAGCAGAAGAGTCATCCAGGGGATGAATTAAGCTCACAAGAAATGGAACCACCAGCAATTCCATTAAAAGAAGGGCGGGGGAGGGAGGATCTGGAGAAAAGAACACCACTTCACAACACTCCTGTGCACCCTTTCTAAGGTTTTAAAAGGTAAAGGTTTCCCTATGACCAAATAGTCTAGTCGTGACCGGCTGTGTGTGCTCATCTTCGTTTCTAAGCCGAACAGCCGGCATTTGTCTGAGATCAAGTTTCTGTGGTCATGTGGCCAGCATGACTATACACCAAGGGGGATAGAACACTAAGCTCTTACACAATCACAAAATGGAACCTATGGCCAATTTATACATTGACTTCTGAGGTGGGGCAGTCCTTGCATAGTGACATCAGTGGCTGGGAACAAGGGAGAAGGGGAACACTTCTGCATAAAAAACACCATCATGTGCCAACGTGACATCCACATTAGAGAAAACTGAGCAAATGTTGAGCATTTTTCTCTCAATGCTGAGGACTGCTATTCATGTTTAAACTGAAAAAATTATGCCTGAAAATTGACTCTGAAAATGTGGGTCAACTTATACACGGTCAATACAGCAAATAGAACTGGGGGGCTGGGATGAGAAGCAGAACATGAGGTGGGTAGGAAAAAGAGTAATTTGCAGTAATTGTTCTCAGGCACCAACAGACAGCAAGCAAAGAAACCCCAATGCAATGGTAGCCATTTTGCCATCTTTTCCAGACAGTAAGGGAGGTGAAGGCA
>JAJKFI010000051.1:5812505-5833214 GCA_029204185.1 Lerista edwardsae | reverse complement strand
TTTCCAGACAGTAAGGGAGGTGAAGGCAGTTATGGGAATTGTAATCTTGATGAAAGCTGCTATATGAAAGCCCTGTACTGTATCTCCTCGCAAAGCCTACAATTCCCATAAGTGCCTTCACCCTTCTTCCTTCCTGTCTGGAGAATAATAGCTCCATTTCTGTGCTCCCTCAGAAGAAAGTGAAATGGCTCTGTTTTTTGGTTGGTTTTCTGCTGCTTGCTTGGAATAATTACTGGTAAGTCATTTTCAAAGAATTCCATACACTCCTAAATTTTACCCTTGACTTATCCATGAGTTATAGCAAATTATTTTTGGCTTTAAACCTGCCCTCGACTTATCCATGAGACCAACTGCTACACAACTATTTAGTTTGCAGCATTTTGACAAAGTGTACCATTAAAAGAGTGTTTAAGACGGTGGCTATACAATCCCGTCCACTGATCTAAATGTATTTTTGAATAGTCCGCATTGGAAACAAAGTCCAACGGACGGGGTCTATGGGCTGCTCATTTGTGAAAGTATTTTTTTTATATGCTGCAGCAACTTCATCAGAATTAAAACAGTTTGCAAGGCAAGGGATAAAGTGTCTCTACATGCGACAATTGGCAATTTACATGTTGCATTAGGACAGCAAGGACTGGTGAGAATGTGTGAAGCCCTTTACTTCTAGGGCTTTGTTGTTGTTGTTCAGTCGCTAAGTCGTGTCCGGCTCTTTGCGACCCCATGGACCACAGCATGCCAGGCCTCCCTGTCTTCTAGGGCTTCTAGGGCTTAAGTTATCCTAATTTTATGTACAGCCTTAAAGAGCAGATTTCCTTCAGTCATTTGAAAAATGAAAACAAAAGCACATCTATATGATTATCCCTTATCTCTCTGCAACAGTCCTAACCAGGAAGGAAAGTTGAAGAAGAGAGAGCTATTAAAAAGAGAAAAGAAAGAAGAATATATAAGCTTCTCCTTTATTATATTCTCAAACGCTAATCAGGAAGTCTTAACGAAAAGTGATTTTATCATGGATTTGCGAACACTTGCAGGCATCCACTCAGTCTAAAAACATGCCGGGCTGCACTCCTCCTTGAAGGCCTCTTATCCATTGTCTGTTTCCCAACAGAAACAAAGAGATTCTAAGCCTGAAGAAATTCAGATGTCCTTAAAGAAAGATTCCAGCCCCGTTTGAACTGCAACAAGTGAGAAGCCGTTGATAATACCAGCAAAGGCCCACTTTCAACAGAGAATAGATCTAAGCATTTTGGCTGCAAAAATGAAACAAAAAAAAATTAAGAATCAGTGAAAGTCTGATGACTTTCAATTTTCTGTAAATATGTTCCATGGGCTCTGAAACTGAGGGTTGGGAGAGTTAAAACAGATAAAAGGAAGTACTTTTTTACCCAGCGGGTAGTTAATCTGTGGAACTCTTTGCCACAGGAGGTGGTGATGGCATCTGGTCTTGATGCCTTTAAGAGGGGATTGGATGGATTTCTGGAGGAAAGGTCCATCGTGGGCTATAGGCAATGATGGATTGTGCAACCTCCTTACAAAGGTGGTGGGCTACTGGTACCGGGTGCAAGGGAGTGGCAACAGGATGCAAGCATCTTGTAGTCTCATGCCTCCCTGGGGCACCTGGTGGGCCGCTATGAGATACATGAAGCTGGAATAGATGGGCCTTTGGCCTGATCCAGCAGGGCTCTTCTTATGTTCTTATGACTTGTGTTCTAGGGACTTACGGAAAATGAAATACCAATTCAGTAAACAATTTACAGGCAAGCCATTTCTAAGCCGAGCACCATGCAAGGAGCTGAAGCTGTTGGGTGCACCCAGCACTCCATGACCCTGAAATACACATAAGAACCATCATATGAACTAGAGACATTATCCTGAAAGGGCAAAGATGCACTACAATTCCTTGACTTAGCCCACTCCCGCATTTGAGAGATCCCACAGGTACCATTACCAATTAGATCAACGAAAATATTTCTTTACCCAGCATGTAATCAATCCATGGAACTCCCTGCCACGGGATGTAGTGATGGCATCTGGCCCAGATGCCTTTAATAGGGGATAGGACGGATTTATGGAGGGAAGAATACATCACAGGTTACAAGCCACGATGGGTCTATGCAACCTCCTGATTCTGGAGGTAGGCTATCTCTGAATGCCAGATAGATGCAAGGGAGTACAGGATGCAGGTGAATGTATCATTCCTTAACGCTCTCCATTTATACGGAGGGAAAGGCGGGATAGAACAAACCAACAGTGAAGAATGGTTCCAGTCTGGGGGCAGGGGAAGCACAAGCAGCACAGGGGTAAGACAAAACGTAAAAGCCCAGAGGTCCTTGTGCACAACGGTCTGTATCACTGTCATTTCTTTGCCAGATAAAATTATGCCAGTGTGGCCACGACAAAGCCTTAACTCAGGCTTCAAGCCTAGGCATTTTTACTTGGAAATAAAGTATGTTGAACAAAGTGATGAGTGAAAGCGGTATTGAACTGGACATTCATGTTTTGTTCCTACAAATAGGACTCGCCAAACAGAGTAACGTCTGTGTCTTTAACTACTCTGTTGTAACTACAGTAAGAAGATACAGTGAGATACGGTTAAGGTGGTGGCTATGTGATCCCATCCAGTGATCTAAATGTCTTTTTGAATAGTCCGCATTGGAAACCGAGTCCATCTGATGGGGTCTACCAGCTGCCCATTTGTGAAAGTATTTTTTTTTTATAGGCTGCAGCAACTTCATGTGACCGGGATAAAAGCATAGTTTTCCTCCCACCCTTTTCGACCCATGGTTAAGGGTGAAAAATCAGAGCTCTAAATCTGTGCTAACTATTTTGCATGTGGACTCAAGCAAGTGGAGAGGCACAGATATCCTTACTGTAGATTCACCAAGGGTGCAAATGCATACAAGGTTCTTGTACGCATAATCAATCCCCTTCCCTGGAGGGCAAACAGTGGGATATGCAAACAGGGAACCTATACTATACATCCCACTGATAGCATGGGTGGTGGAGGGAGAATCACATCTTTGCTACAGCACAGCAGCGGACAACTGAACAAATGGCAGCCCAGACCCTCTGGCATCATCATTCCAGGAGCACCGACTACTTCCTAGCTTATTGCCCCCATTCTCATGGTATACTGTACACTCATAAGGAAAAGGCTACTGGACTGGATGAAAGCCAGGTCCAGGATTCTGTACACCACAACAGTCCACCAGATGCTTCTGGGGAACCTACAAGTAGGAGACAAGGTCAATAGCCCTCCCCACCCCCTCAACTGTGGCTCTCCAGCAACTTGGGGGGACACAGCCTTGACCCTGGAGGTAGAGAATGGTGATATGATTAGCAGCTGTTGACAACAAATTCAGGGAAGGGTCCAATCCCATTTAGAAGCATCCTAAACTAATGGCCATGGCCAGTATCCTGCAGCAGTGAATGCCACAATTATGCACTCCTCACCTTATCGTTAGTTAATCAATCCACAGTGAAAGGGGGTGGCCTCATGACTTGCAGGGCAGTCCGGTGCATGCTTAGAAGTCAGTCTCTGCATCTAATCATCAATGGGCCTCTGTCCCAGGGCAGGTTGTGCAGGTTGCAGCCTTAGAAACGCATTTGATTTCACAAGCTGGCAGTCTGGATAGTGACGCTGCACAATTAATTCAACCCTCCAAGGTCACCAATGTTCATTCAGTAGCTATGCTGCTTGGAGGTTTATCAGGGGTGCCCCAATGTCAAGGCGAGCAATGGCGACAAGCTTCCCAGAAAAACAGTTAGTACACCACCACTGATTTTTGTCTGCAGTGTGGCACTGGGCATGCTCTACTATACTCCACATATTCTTGATCGCCCAGCAAGCACCCTGCTGGGACCAAAATGATATTCTCCTTCATTTTACTACTAATAAAATGATTATTATTGTGTATCTCTGCTTCTCCTGTCTTTCCAGTACAAGGTGACTGCTTACAACACAATCTTTATGCAACACTTAAAACTATCATAAGAAGTAGACTAAAAGTTTGCACAAGGCTACAATCCCATGCAGGTTGATTACCCCTTATCCAGATTGCTTGGTGGCTGGATTTAGGATTTTTCTGTATTTCGGAATAATTGCACAAATACAATGGGAAATGCTTCCTTTTGCTCTTTTCATTCTTACCCATTTGGCCTCTTTGACATTTTTGAACAGTGTCTGTACAGGCACACGCCACACAGCAGAGAATAGAACTTACAGCCTTATGCGGGAAGGAGCACAAGACCTTCTTTCTATAGAAAGGTTTTGTTGTTGTTGTTAAGAAGATGGAAAAGATGTCTGGATTTCAGAAAAGTCTGGATTTTGGCTGTCCAGATAAAAGATCATCTACCTGTATTAACTTACCTGGGAGTAAGCCACATTGAATACAGTGAATCTTACTCCTGAGTGAACATGTATAGGATTGTACCGATAGTTATTAAGAGCAAAGCTGCAAACAAAAACGTTATAACCTACATTAGACTGTGCTCGGAATGAAACACACAGCAGTTCTACATAAGGCACAAGGACTATCAAGTGGCAAGATTTTCTGAGGTTCTGAAAAGCACCGTGTTAGACAATTTCAAACGCACGCTTGACATTCATTGCAGACATGCTTATTGTTCCCATATTTTTAAGCAGCAAAAGTTGCCTTTTGAACAGCACTCATGACCTTTATATATGTATCTTGGACTCATGTATCTATTTTCAAACACAAAGTATCCTGCAGGGTGAAATGTTCATATGATCATAGTCATCATGCTCATTTGGTGTTCACTGGCATGGGACAGGTCAGTTTCTCCACCTAGCATGACTAAGCAAAGGCAGTGCTGACCCGGATCAGAGCAAATGCTTCTGGGTTATATTTCAAACAGAACTTAACTGTCATGATTTGCTTGGGGCTGTGCCAGACATGCGCTGGGTACCACCCAGCCAAAATTAAACATTTTGGGGGCTCCCATCCCTTTCCATGGACTCTGCACCATTGAGACTGTAATGTCTCAACTCTGCACCATTGAGACTGTAATGTGCTTAATGTGGTTGAAATATGACTAAAATTTCATTGCACTGTAAGCTCAATTCCAACTGGTCCTAGATTTACCCAAGCACATCTAAAGCAGAAATTCTATCCACATTTACGTGGGAGTAAGCTCAATTGATCATAAGATTTACCTTTGAGTAAACATGCAGAGGGTCGGGCTACGTATGCGACTAAACTTCTGGCTGGGCACGGAATTCAGTTCAAAGACCACAGCAAACAAACCCAAAGAACTTAAGCACTTCTCAACTATTGAGTAAGGGAAATGGGGGAAGAGCAGGAAAGTATCTTATCAGGGTGGTAAGGACAAACTGAACTTTGGGTGTAGGATCAGTTTCAACTTGTTTTTGTCGGAGTTATCACTAGGAAAGCTCTGCAGAAAGGGCTTAAACATGCATCAGCCAAATGACAGACGCTGGCCCAGGAACCAACCAAGAGATCTATGTTGGGTGAAAACGCATAGGGACAAAAATAATATTAACAAGTCCAACAAACCTCAGGGACAAAAATGACTTGAAATAACTTAGTGCAAAAGAAAGCAGAGGGTTCAAGGTGAGTTATACTGTACTTTGGCAGTAAAAAGGTAAAGGTTTCCCCACGATTGAATGGTCTAGTCATGACCAATTGTAGGGGGTGGTGCTCATCTCCATTTCAAAGCCTGTAGAGCCAGCGGTTTGTCCGAGGACAAGCTTCCGTGGTCATGTGGCCAGCGTGACTAAACGCCGTAGTGCACGGAACGCCGTGACCTTCCCACCGAAGTGGTCCCTATTTATCTACTTGCATTTTTACATGCTTTCGAACTGCTAGGTTGGCAGAAGCTGGGTCAAGCAACAGGAGCTCACTCCATCGCGCAGTCTTGAACTCCCAACCTTCCAGTCGGAAAGCCCAGCAGCAGCGGTTTAACCCGCTGCACCAACACGTCCCTACTTTGGCAGTACCAAGTCAATATTAGCCAAAGAATTAATAGCTCACCGGGAAGGTGGAAGAGGTCTACTGATGGCTATTGGTCAGTACGATAGCTACGAAGAATTTCCAGATTCAGAGCCAAATCCTGTCCAACATTCCAGCACAGATACAGCCACAAGATAAGGAAACAATTGTTCCCTTACCTTGGAGATGCCTCTAACCCTAACCCTCTCCATGGCAGGGTGCAGCGCACATCTTGTTGACACAGCTGCATCAGGGATGGAAAGCTGGATAGGATTGGGCCCTCAGAGGCTACATACCTCCAAGTAATATTTGCAGGAGTAGAAAACAGTGTGGTGGCAACTGTGGCCTTCATGTCTTGCAGTAGATTTTCCAGAGGTGTCTGGTTGGCCTGTGACTGAAACCAGAACTGTGACTGATCCACTGAACTGTGCCTGACTCTTGCATCTCAGACAATGCAAGTTGAACACAACTTGAACACAGTGTACTATTGTGAAGCAGCACTCACATGCTCTCCAAAATACTAAAGATGAGGCACCACCGAGCTTCCTATTTCAGTCAGGAGAGACTGAGCAGCTCAACATACAATGCACTTTTAAAGGGCTTTATTAGAACCGTAACAGAGAAGGTCGTGTCCCTTTTAAGAGATCTTGAGGGTGGGAAAAGAGTTCTGCATGACTTCTGGAAGGTGTGGTCAGGCTGTAGGCAACTGATATCCTAGGACAAAGCAAGTATGTGAAGAGAGATTAAACATGGGGGTTACTTACAACATGGGAAGGCAGTTGTGTCCTTGCTCAGTTTGGCTTGAAAACACAACACACACCCAGACAGGCGTTAACCAGGACTGCAGACAACAGAACAAGAACTACCAGCCTGTCAAACTCTAACCTGCATGCTTGCATGTACCTGTTACCTATTTAATTTATGGCCCAGTACAGAAAAAGGACAGAGTTCTGGTAAGGATTGAACACCTTGAACACAGTGCACTATTGTTATGTACAGTTCCTATCGCCTGGAGATCAGTGATAACCAGGCAAGTGCCTAGTTCCACTCAACATACTTCACACTGAGAAACTTTCTACCTTCTTATGATGTGCAAGCACAACCAAAGCCCTACGACTTTTGAACAGGTGTGCATATGATTGCACTGCAAATCCCATTGCTTACTCAATGGGGCTTACTCCTAGGTAGGAGCACATCGCATTGCAGCCTTAATCCATGTTGAGAGAGACTCTAGAGAGCAGCTCACATATATTAAAGGCGGCAGAATGCAGGCCACAGAAACAACAGGAATCAGAAGGGGATTTCCATCCCTGAGAAAAAGAGCCACACTGAGGCTGCAACCCGAGCCACACTTATCTGGGAGTAAGCCGCATTGATTGTAATGGGACTTGCTTCTGAGTAGACATGCATAGGATTTGGCTCTGCGCTACAGTACACTGGAAAAGTGGGAGGAGAAGCATGCATTGTTGGAAAATATGGTTGTTAAAAAAAAAGGAAGAAAGAAACTCGGTGCAAACAATTGGAACTTGGAGAAGAGCTGGAGGGGGGAACCCTTATACTCTCAGGACCCATTTCTGCTCATTGTTGCGTGTATGCAACATTCTCTAATACAACTATAACTACTGTATTAAAGAAATCATTGCATGTTAATGTCCCCCGACCGGGAAGAAATCCCTGATCTTGTTGAAGAAGAAATCGCCCGCCTTTAAGGAATGGATATTTAATTCTTAAAAGTCTCTCTTTCACTTCTCGCTGCTTGTCACAGTTACTTGGACTCTGAGCCCAGCCCGAGAGTTCAGTGTTCCTCCTCCCTCCCCCCGCACGGTGACACCTTAAAAACACTCACCAAAAACTGAAACATGGTGGATGCTGCGTGCCTACCTCTGCCACCCTGTCTCCAGCGGGCGAAAACAAGAGGCGCAGCGGAGAACCCCGCTCTTCCGGGGCCCCGCCTTCCAACCCAGCCTTACGACGGGCTGCGACAGCCTCACTGGCTGAGAGGCGCGACGGATCTCTCCGAGCACCTATCCGTGGCTTTGCTGGCTCTCCTCGACGCCACCCCGGGCAGCCTCACTTCCTCTGCCTCCAGCCCTAGGAGGATCTGCCCAGCGCAGCCTGACGATGAAGCCGACGGGACGTTTTTGGGTTTAGTTGGCAACAGTAGCAAAAGGAAGTTGACGCTTCTCGACTCCGAAGCGGAAGAGACGGCTGAAATTCGTACAGGGCCTAACACTGTTTCAACTTCATAAGGATTGGATCCAGCAGGGAAGGTGGATTCCCCATTGATTTCAGTGGGAGGGAGCTAACCACGTGCCTAATGAACACTCCCGCGGCAATGCACAGGCTTCCATATACTTTCTTTTTCCGAAACCGTGCACTGTCATTTTTATCATTAATGTGCATTATTATCATTATTGGGATTTGCACGCTTTAAGTGCTATAAAAATAAATGATGATGATGATGATGATGATGCATGATAGTGACATCCGGTTAGTGATGATAAATCGGGCTCAAATTTCACGGTTTAAAAAACAACTTTACATTTTTGTTGGTCAAATAAAGAAGAGAAATTACAGCAGCTACTTACTCCCGAGTAGTCATTGCATCCTCATTCGCAATTGCTGCCTCTTTCGACTCAGAATGTTAATGTCCAACTACAGTACTTTAAAGCACAGTCCTGTTCATGTTTACCAAGAAGTAAGTCCGATTGAATTTAATGGGGCTTGTTAGCAAGAAAGTGTAATATGGGGCTGCAATCTTATATACAAACAGAAAGTGCCATTGAACTCAATGGGACTTACTTCTGAGTAGTAGAGCTTGAGCTATAAGCGTCCCGATTAATAAACCCTGGGAATGTTTCTGCTGCAGAAAATCCAGTCTACAATTTTGTGCGCGGAATTCTATGAAACAAACACGAGATGGCGCCAGAAACCCACATAAACGCTTTTTCTCTCCACGAATATTTTATTTCTATAACGGAAGGGAGAAGCTGTGCTGGGAATGGTCCACTTTGCATTGACTCCACGCAAATGTATGTTTGATCAGAGTCTAAGGGCACAAACCTATGACTGTCTACTCAGAAGCAAGTTGTGCTGGGATTAACTCCAGGTAAGTATAGGATTGCAGCCTAAAGGAGAAAGCTTTTGATTTCTTTGCGCAAGAGCTAGTGCAAGAACAGCAGACGTGATACAGTATTTTTTTTAGCAAACAATATTCTCAGCTAAAGTCACCTTTACACAGAAAATAGGATCTTTTGTGATAACAGAAACTGTGAAAGCCTTTTTTTAATTGACAAAACTACAAATTTCTGACTTTAGGTCAGACTTTATATCCTGTCAAGGGATCAACCATCCTCACTAGCAAAGGAATATAAATACACATACATACAAATATATACATGCTCCACATGTATGTTTCTTTGCTCCAGCCCCACCCCATCTGGCGTGTATAAAATCACAGGTGCACCCAGTGGCGTTATTCACCCAGTACGCTGGGCGGGACTTACCTTTGAGCGGCAGTCCGCCCGTTGCATCACGCTGCGTTCTGCAGCTTTCCCGCCTACCCCGGGAAAGCGGCGGAACGCAGCGTGACGCAATGGGCGGACTGCCGCTCAAAGATAAGTCCCGCCCAGCGTACTGGGTGAATAACACCACTGGGTGCAACTGCCCACCAAATATGAAAATGCTTTATTTCTAAAGTGTGAAGAGCTGTTAGTTTGTCTGAAGTTAATTGTTCCTGAGAGCTCCTATCAACATGGGTAAGCCCCCGTGAAGACAAAGGGATGTACTTCTGAGAAGCAATGCATAGACACGGAACTCCTGTCGATGCGGAGGCAGTATCTGTACAGGGTCAAAGTCCAAGTGAAGTCATGCAACATTTTCTTCCGTGGCAGACCCAGTCGAAGCTCCGCCATGGCCTGGTAGACGATGGCCGCCCCCGGTGCTGGCTCCCCGCCCCCTGCGCAGCCCTCACCATGCCCCCCACCTTTGCAACTGCGGTCTCTCAGGCAAGCAAGCAACTCTGCTGCTGCTCCCTCTGTGACCCCCCTGCCGCTGAGAGTGCAAACCTAACCTGGAGTTAAGCCCGCCCAAGTTAGGCCAGCAAAGTTTGGCCAGCACAAGGGCCACTGTAAAGCACGCTTGGACCACTCTCAGAGTCAGGGAGGATGATGGTGCCTGTCTGTGTGCTGGCCTCTCTGACTCCAAGAGTGGGCCGAACGTGCTTTACTATGTCCCCTGTGCCAGCCAAACTTTGCTGGCCTATCTTGTGCTGTCCTAACTCCAGGTCAGGATTGTGTTCTGATTTTCTCACAAGCTGAACTCTGCAAAACAAAGTGAGGTGCTGGTCAAAATGGATATGTATAAGCAAACCACCGAATCAACTAAGCATGTTGAACTCTTGAGTCATGGAAGGTAGGGGGCACTGTTTTCCTTTGCAAGGGAAGAAAAGTTCTTCCCAAATTATCAGACCTCTGAAATTGTCAGACCTCTGTGTTGGATGTTGTTGTTTTTTGTTTGTGGATATTTTTTTTTATTTTTATTTTTGCAAATGGTACACCATGGTAGGATTAATAAAAGCCAAAATATCTTAGGAAGTGTTCTATGACTTGTTTCTTCTCCAAATTCATGCCAGCGTTTCAATGACTTCTGCAACAGGATGTATGGTTTTGAATGACCAGTTTATTTAACTTCGCAGAACAGTGATTCAGATCAGGCCTGTACCAGTGTATTGGAAAAGGCAGGAGATAGCCCGTGGAGATAGAGAATGGTATCAGTAATGGCCCCTTGTCCAGGTAAACCAGGGATTATGGGGTTAATCCCAGAACTCCTGCAGCAGGAACACAGCTGCAGGCTGATAAGGGCTCTGGCTGTGAAGGGAGGTTAGCACAGGTGCAGATGGGTGTGGCTGATGAATTAAAGCCGGCCCACTGATTGGCTGGCCTCAATATAAAGTTGGAGGCAGGAGCTACACTAAAGGACCTTAGTTGGTGCTGGAAAAGAGGACCTTGATAGGTGCTGGAGGAGAGCACCAGGTAGACGGTGGACAGACAGATTGCTGGACTGATAGAGTGCTGGCTGGACTGCCTGCCTGCCTGAAGCAGTCGGATGGACTAGCTGAAAGACTAGATAAGGTAAGGTTATTGTGGGGAACAACCAGTGATGTCATGCAGGGGGAACGCGGCGGAACTCAGTTCCACTAGTTAAAATTAGGGCTGACTCTGCCCACTTCACTCTCCCCCCTCACGCCTCCCAATTCCTTTGCAAAGAGCTTTTCTTCTTGGTTGGCCGGCACTCAGAGGTTTAAAGGGAGCGACTCCGGATTCCTAGGGGGGGCGAAGGGGAAAGGGCTGCAGTGGGGAAGTCCCGTCCTGCACAGCCCCTTCCTCACTCCCTCCAGCCACACACGTTGAGTCAGCAGCCGCTCTGGTGAGTCTGCAGCCCACTGGGCATCACAAGGGCAGTGATGTCTTTCAGGGGGAACAGACCAGAACGGGCGTACCGGATCCTAACGGGCTCCGTGGCTACTTCCGGGTTTTTTTTTCCCACCAACATTTGTATTTGAACTCAATAGTGAGTTCCTGTTCCTAAATCATTTGAATGACACCACTGGGAACAACCATTGGGAATTGTTGTATGTCTGCCACGCCCCTGGAACCACCAAGTGGAGGAGGCAGTTGTGGCTTGGGCAAGCTGACTGCCTATTGTTTGTTGGTGGGGTTTGCTGGTGCTAGACTTAGGGTAGTTTGGCGCTAAGCCAGTGATGAGGGCAGTCTGGAGAAGGCTGGCCAGCCTGTGACCCCAAGCAAACTGCTGGAAGAGAGGAGACCCAGTGGGTGACTGAACCCCCTCCCTCCTGCCTATCTCTGAGGCCGCTCTGTGGGGAAACTAGTTAGCCTAGTGTGGGCATCAGGGCCTTTGGTGGGGCCCAGCAGGGAGAATTTTGCAGAACAACCAGCAAAGAGACTGGGAATGCACAGAAATAGTCCTGTGTCTGGGCAGGGAATAAACCTCAAATTACCTTTAAATTTTACATTGGATGGTATTCAGCAGCAACCCTAAAAGCAACATTCAGTTGCTTTTAGATCTGATTTTTTTTTCTCTCCTTTTTCAAAACGAAAAATATTCGCACACTGGCTGATCTGTCGCCACTGGGTCCCACTTGCACTCAGCACGGCACAACAGCTCCGCAGGGGAATACACAATTCCAGACTTCACTTAATGAGCCTTATTGTACTGTACAGCATGTGTGAAGGGCGGGATTCAGCCCTTACCCCAGAGTCATTTTCTTGCCACTTTGTGTCCTCGGGGTAATTGCGTTCCAAATATGTGGACATCTATAAAATGGAGAAGTTGGGACTGCAGCCTTTAATTGATTAGTTGGTTAGATAAATTAGTTTAAAATAAACAAGCCTTTGATCCACTGAATATCAGATATAGTTTAACCAGCACCAGATTTTATAGCTGTAAAAACCAAGGATTTACGGATCTTCAGACATCAAGCACCACTTAATAGAGGCTAGTCAGCCTCTATTAAGCTTTGCAATTCCTCCACCTCTGCAAGCACTTACAGCGGTTCTCGAACTAAGTTTGAGAACTGCTGCCCTATGTAATACCCCAGCCTGCTTAGGAGACTACTCGGGTCTGTGCCAATTAATAAGCTGGAGCAGATTTGAGCAGCCTGTGTAGGACTCCAAGGCCTGGGACTGGAGTTAGGATGTGGTGGGTGTTGCCCCTCCTGGTCCCCTGTTCTGCCCTCCCCCACCCAGAAGCGCCCCCTCTCCACTCTCAGAATGCCCTCCCACTCTTCCACCCCTTGAGTCGCCCAGCATAGGGTTACCAGATACAAACTGGGGCAGGATGCCTATACCTTTAACCATTGTATAGAAGAGGAAACGTTGGCAGGTGCAGCTTTTGAAATCCTTCCATGATGAGCTGCACCTGCCCAAATTCACTCTTCTATACAATGGTTAAAGGTATGCACAGCCTGTCCCAGTTTGTATCCGGTCACCCTAGCCCAGCGCAAACCTACCTGCTCCAGCCAGTACTTGTTCGGGATCAGGCACCAGCAGGATGGTGTATACCCTTGTGCTGGCCCAGCCGGCTCTTGAGTTGGCCCAAATGTGCTTTACGGCACATTTGCAATACTTGGGAACCGGCACAAGATATCTGTAGAACTGGGCTTTCAAACACCATTTGAAACTTGATCAGAGGTACCCAAGTCTAAAGCCCATTTAGGACTTTTGAGATCAGCATGTGTTGCCGATCTGGGATGTAACCATGTACCATCATCCCCACCCTCATATTACAGACAATGGGGATGGGGAAGAAGAGAATTTGGCCTCTGTGACTTTCTGTACAGTACAGCACATGCAAACTTACATTATCTATGCGGCTCTATGATGTTGCATTATAGGAGCCATTCAACATGAACTTAACTGTTTCCTGGTTATTTTTGCCCTGCCAATCCATTAGAAAGCACATGTTTTCTGCTGCTTTCCCATCTGTACAGCCTGTTTTCAGGAGGTCTATCCCGGATTGTTAATGCATTTTCTCAGCATTTAAGGTCTAAATCCTTAAATAGCGAGTACTGGCTTTCCGTCAAAGTTCCAATTCAGGGGCCAAAATTGCTTCCTTGCACAAATCTACCCACTCTATGTATAATCATACAAATATTTTGCTCAAGCTGATCATTGCTTTAAAAGCAAGTGTCACACAGGAAAGGGTAATATCTGCCTGGGGGTATCTGGGCGACTTTAAGAAATGTCACGGCTTTTTTTTTCTCCCCCAGTGGTTCCATTTAGGCAGGTTTCTAGTAGGTGGTCTAGAACAGCCGAAGAAAGGCAGTGCAGTCCATTTGCTCATGAGGCACATTTCACTTATTCAGTGGGAGTAACGGGACTGAGAGAGGCACTGTGCGGAAAAGAAATGTTTGGCAAGTAGTACCGTCAGTCCTGTTTATATGCGAACTTGATATCTGTGAGGGGCAGAATTGCTACTTACCTCGTTATCTGCACTGCTGTCCCAGTGATGGGATTCACAGATTGACAAGGGGAATGCTGGGCGGGACTATTGCGGGGCTTCCACGTGATTGGCTGCCCATCCACAACGTTCCACAGCTGTCCTGGCCTCGGGGGGGGGGCTGCTCCTGATTAGCGTGCCCCACCGCTGCTTGCCAGAGCACCCGGCGCGACCCTTACCTGTCCCCCGTGGCGAGCGGGAGCCCCCCCCCCCCGAGGCCAGGACAGCTGCAGAATGCTGCGGACGGGCTGCCACTCAAGCGGAAGTCCCACCTAAGTCCCGCCCAGCATTCCCCTTGTCAATTTGTGAATCCCATCGCTGTGCTGTCCTTGTTATCCACTATGCAGAGACCTTCCAAAGGCTGCAGGGACCTTCAGAATAGCACCTGTGACCTTTGAAATGGCTGGCAGAAGCATCCACTGGCCATGTTTAAGGGGTTCATGTGGGTTGCAGGTGCCATTCAGAAGATCCCTGCAGCCTCTGCAAGGTCTCTGCAGAACTCAGAGGTCTTTTGGCACTTCCTGCTGCACTCTGCTGGCTTCCTGAGGGTCTCTGCTGAATTCTTCTGATGGCACATAAGGTACCCCTTGCACCTAATGATGCATAGGATCCCATAAGATCAGTGGTTTATTTATCTGTGAATTGGTTATCTGCGAGGATTTCCAGTAACCTAACCCTAGTGGATAATGAGAACTGATGGTATTTTCTGTATAACATTATCTTCACCAGGAAATAGTTGGCAAAACTCATACTACTGGTATATCTTGCCTTTTCTCCAAGCGTGGTGCACCAGGCTCCCTTGATTTTACCCAGTGAGGTAACCCAGTGAGAATGACGGTGACGCGCTGCTCGGCGCGTCGCCGATCTTTGCCCGCCCTCCCTGTGAGGCACAAGGAGGACGGGCTGTGCTGGGGCCGGCTGGCCGGGTGGGAGGGGCGAGCGCGGATCACGCCTGCGCTCTCCCTTCCCGCCCCGTTGGGTGCCCGGCCGGCGAAAAGCAAGGACGCATCTGGCTCTGCTCCGGCTGCGTGTCCCCTGAGGCCTCTATTTGGCCTGTTCGGCAGCGCAGAGGGAGCAGCGGTAGAGTGTGGGCAGCCTGCTTCAGGCGCCCCGCGTCTTTCTTTGAGCGGGCGGCTTCTCTTTCGGGCTCTGCTCCGGCTGCGTGTGGGCTGCGGCCTCGTTTTGGCCCTCTATTAGCGCAGCGGGAGCAGTGGGAGAGGGAGGGAAGCTTTTAAGGGCCCCCCCCTTGTCATCGCCAGCATCTGCTGCTTTGGAGCGGAGGCTTACCGGCGCGGTGGCTGGAAGACGGCAGGAAGCTTCCATTCGGCGTCTGTGGAGCTGTGTGGAGGAGATACGGCTTAACTACAAAAGTCCCCCTCCTTTTTTCCTTTCGCTCCGGCAGCCTTGAGGGCCGCGTGGCTGAGGCGATCCCTTTGTCGGTCGCTGCAGCAGCTAGGAGCCACGTGGCTGAGGGGATCCTCGGCTACCCGCCAGCTTACCCCCTCAATTTTATTGGGTTGCCGTTTGCTGGGAGGGGTGGATCGCATTCTGTGCGCACTGTGAGGTGCACTTGGCAGCCTCTGGGCTAACCCCCCCTCCCGCTTCCCTGCTGTGTTGTGGCGGTACTGAGCACTTCGCAACGTCAACCTCCCCCCCCCCTTTCTACACGCCTTTGAGGATCCCGCCTGCAGTTTCTTGGAGCTGCAGGGTTCATCTGGCGTCAGGGAGTCAGTCGTTGGAGTCTTCACTTATTGTCCTGTAGCGCCACCTTGTGGGGGCTGCTGTATCCTTTGAGTGTAAAACTAGCATACATCACTGTGTATTGGTCTGGGTCATTTATTATTTCTTGCACTCCTTAAAAGGCTCTACGTTTGCCTGGGTAATTCTTTAGGGGAATTGCTGATTAACGCACTCTGCAAGAGGGGTTGTGTGTTACCTGGGTCATTCATTTAATTTGGCTGCTGTATTATTGTTCTTGGGTAATATGGCAAAACGTAAGCAGAAAAGAGGGGGCAAAGCCCCAAAACGCCCTGTGCAGCAGCGTGACCCCAGCCCTAACTCATCTGAGGACGAGACTGACATGGCAGAGCTTCGGGCCCTTTTGGCCAGGGTGGAGGCACTGGAAAAAGAGGTGGCTACCAGAGAAGCGGGTGGTGGAGATGGGGGCGAATCATCCCAGGTCAGCGGTGGTGCAGCGCCCCAGCTTAGGAGGTCATCACGCCCAGGGAGGGGCAGTAAAATGTATCGGGCCCTCTCTTCCAGGGTCTCGTCCCTTGAGGAAGGCGGGCCAGACATGGGTGCAAGCCCGGGGGCTCATGCAACTGGTGCCAAGAAGGGTAAAGGTCCCCTGCCATCACCCCAGACTGAGGGTGTTACAGCTCCGCCTCCCCAGGTTGGTCAAGGTGAGCATGTGGGGGGGTCAGACAATCCCTGTGCTGCAGTATGGGATGTCCGCGAGGGTAGTTCAGCGCCAACTGTGGCGCCAATTTCTGCCACTGATTATTGGGCTCAGTTTGGTTTGCCACTCCCACAAGCGGCAGGGGGTCAGGTGATGGGACAAGTTCAACAGCCTGCAGGGGGGCAGGTGATGGGACAACTACAACAGCCTTGGGCTTCTTCGGTGGGGTTGGCTCAGGGTGCGACAACCCCGGGTGTGCAGGGTATAGCGTGGCCGCAGGGGGTTAATGCCCAGTTCAACATGGCAGGGCACCCTTCTCCTTATACTCTGTGGGGCCCTCATTGTCAGGCGCCGGGAATGGCGGGCATGGGGGGTGCTCCCGAGCGCCCTCCCTCCTCCTATGGGGCGATATCGCTCCCGTTGGGCGGGCACCTGGCTCTGGCCGTGAAGGAGAGGATATGGAGGGGGGAGTACGTGGACATGTTTTCCCTCCTCCATGCCGAGCCCGAGCCCATTCAGAGGGTGGGGGAACCCCAGCGTGACGCCGAGCTAGTTCGGAGGCGTAAGGTGGATAGAAACTTCACGAACTGGCTCTATGGATACTCTATATTCATGGCGGTCACGATTCAGGTGCAGCCGGCCAGGGCGGCGGCCTTAATTAAATATCAGGACATTATACACCGGGCATTCAGGGAGTATTCGGGGCCCGCGTGGGCCACCTATGACGAGCATTTTCGCTTACGGGCGGCCCATGACCCCGCCCTTGATTGGCGCGTGCCACAATTAGAGTTGTGGGTTCAAATTGTAGTGCCCTCTAAGCCCGCCTGGGGGGACCGCTCTGACAGCGGCCATATAATTGCTCGGAATTCGGTTGGCTCGACTCGTGCCCCCACGGGCACGCCTGGGGTTCAAACACCCAGGGCGTGTTTCGAGTACAACGCGACAGGAAAATGCTCGAAGAATGCTTGCGGGTTTGTCCACAGTTGTGGAGTGTGCGGGGCCAAGCATGGGGCAGTCTCGTGTCCTAAATTGTCTGGCTCTAGAGCGCAGGGGAGATTTTCGGGAGGAGGTAGAAAGGGAGGTCAACCCCCCCCCAGGATCTGGTCCGGCAAAGGGGGCCAACACCGATTAGGTTGGCCCCCTTGTTGGGATGGCTTAGGTTTTACCCTGATAGGGAAGCGGCCGATTATCTGGCTTCGGGGTTTAGGGAAGGATTCAGGATCCCGGCCCCGCCTCCCACCGGGCCCACCACTGCCCGCAATTTGCGGTCGGTGGTGGGCATGGAGGAGGTGGTTCGGGCAAAAATACTTAAGGAGGTGCGGGCTGGCCGTGTGGCCGGGCCGTACCCTGAGCCCCCTTTGCCCAATCTTCAAGTGTCACCATTGGGGATTGTTCCAAAAAAGACACCCGGACAGTACAGGCTTATCCATCATTTGTCTTACCCCCGGGGGGGGTCAGTGAATGACAGGATTCCACAGCACCTTTGTTCCGTGAAATACATCTCAATGGACGAAGCTGTGCGTATATTACGACGCTGTGGTCCTGGTGCACTGATGGCAAAGGCAGACATCGAGTCTGCCTTTCGTCTGCTCCCTGTGCACCCGAGTGACTTTTGCCTGCTGGGGTTTTGTTTTGAGGGGGGGTACTACTTGGATAAGGCCCTCCCTATGGGATGCTCGGTATCCTGCTCCGCATTTGAAAAATTTTCATCTTTTTTGGAGTTTGCGCTGCGGGCAAGGGCGGGGCTGGCTAGCACCGCCCATTATCTTGATGACTTCCTTCTGGTGGGCAAAGCGGGGACTTCCCAGTGCGCTTTTCTCCTGTCTACATTTCAGGAGCTCTGCGCTGAGTTGGGTGTCCCCCTGGCTCATGAGAAGACGGAGGGCCCCGCGACGTTGTTGACCTTTCTGGGTGTGGAGCTCGATACCGTGGAAGCCTGCAGCCGTCTGCCAACGGACAAGTTGGACCGGATGGTTGGATTGCTGCAGCTATCCCTGCAGGCTACTAAGGTCACTTTGAGGCAGTTACAATCATTGGTGGGGCATTTGAATTTTGCCTGTAGGGTTGTCGCCCCTGGCAGACCTTTCTTGCGACGGTTGTGTGATGCCATGGTGGGGCTCCGGCGGCCCCATCATCGCATCAGGGTGTCAGGTTCCATGAGGGATGACATGCGGATGTGGCTCGCGTTCCTGAAAGACTTTAACGGCGTCTCTTTTTGGAGATCGGAGCGCTTCCTGGAGGCTGACCTCCAGGTGCACTCCGATGCCGCTGGTAGTCACGGTTTTGGTTTGTATTGCAGGGGGCGCTGGTGTGCGGCCCCCTGGCCCAGTGAGTGGATTCGGTCAGGGTTAACAACGGACCTGACCTTTTTAGAACTGTTTCCCATTGTGGTGGCCGTGCATATTTGGGCTGAGGATTTCAGGAACGCGACCATTCATTTTTGGTGTGACAACCAGGCTGTGGTCTGGGTTGTCAACAAGCAGACATCTCGCTCTCCCCGGGTCATGGTTTTGGTTCGGGCGTTCGTCCTGCAATGTCTTAGAAATAACACCTTGTTTGTTGCTAGACATGTGCCAGGGCTGCAGAATGGTGTCGCCGACGCTCTCTCTCGTTTTCAGGGGGAGCGTTTTCGAGAGCTGGCGCCTGCAGCCCGGAGGGATCCCGATCCAATGCCCCCTCAGTTGTGGAGCCTTGGGTCCTTCGGGCCCAAGGTATAATCTGGTCGGCCCTTGCCCCCTCTACCCGGGCAACTTACCGAGCTAAGGTCTGTGAATTTTGGGCCTTCTTAGCAGAGATGGGGTTACCAGAGGTGAGGCCGGTTCCACCGGAGCAGCTCCTGCAGTTCCTTTTGTATTTGGGCGATGCTGGGCTGGCTGCCAGATCGCTGGCGGTTTACACGGCAGCGATTTCGTTTTGGTCTAGGGCGTTGGGTCTGGCAGACCCCGCCGCTGACTTCAGAGTGAGAAAGGTCCTGGAGGGTTTCAGGAGAGGGGCCCCCCCGAGGCCTGATAGACGTAAGCCCGTGACGCCCGCTATTCTTAGTGGGTTGTGTAGTTTGTTTCCCGTGCTATGTTTCACCCCGTTTGAGGCTGCACTTTTTCAGGCGGTTGCTACTTTGATGTTTTTTGGGGCCTTTCGCCCTAGTGAGCTGCTATGTTCATCCACGTTCGACCTTTCAGGTCGGGCTATGGAGATACATGATGTCCAATTGTTGGCTGATGGGGTGCGCCTGCGCCTCAGGCGGTCCAAGACGGATCAGCGGGCTCGGGGCATGTTGATATCGTTAAAGCGTTCACCTGATAGGATGATTTGCCCTGTAACTGCCTTGAATACTTACTTGCAATTTAGGGGCGAGGCCCCAGGGCATTTATTTAGGCATAATGATAATTCCCCCTTAACCCTTTATCAGTTCCGTGTGGTTTTCCATAGGGGCCTGACCATGTTGGGCTTGTCCCCGGTGGATTATGGGTTACATTCCCTTCGGATTGGGGCAGCCTCCACGGCGGCCAGGTTGGGGTTCTCCCCAGAAGCCATTCAGCGCATCGGACGATGGCGTTCTGGGGCCTTTAAGGCTTATGTTCGTAGAGAATAGTTAGCTGTTATGGTTCCCTATTTAATGTTGGAAGTTAACTTGTTGGTTTTGTTTTTCAGGATTTTTTCCTCCCTCCCTGGCGTTGGTCCTGGTGTGCGGTCACTCCATCCTTTTCTGGGCCAGGAAGAGGGCAGCTTCCTGTGCTGTGGGGACGCAGTTGGGGATGGGGGACATCGCCAGCATCTGCTGGGCGGCCCGGAGGGGTATGAGGTGGGCCCAGCTTGTGCCGGCTGTTCAAGAATTCATTGCCCGAAGCGGGCCGCCGCAGTTCCTTCTGGTTCATCTGGGGGAGAACGATTTGGTGGAGCGATCATCTGTTTCCATGAGAATCCAGATCCGGGAGGACTTTTGCAGTTTGAGGCGGAGGATTCCGGGTCTGCGGATCATATGGTCCAATATGCTCCCGCGGAGGGTTTGGCGTGGTGCTCGTTCCCCTGCTAAGATTGATGGGGTCCGGCGCAAGTTGAATGTTTATGCACGTCGGGTTGTGGTGGCCCTGGGTGGTCTTGTGGTTTATCACCCTGGTATACAGTTTGCCGATCCTTCAGTTTATCGGGCGGACGGCGTGCATTTATCGGTTCAGGGCACTGACGTGTTCCTCAGTGAGTTGCAACAGGGCTTGAGAGCGGCCGTTATGGCGGCGGAAGGGGCCAAGCGCTAGGCTGACCCCTCCGTGTGGCAGGAAGAGTGCGGGTTGGGCAGGCAAGAGTTGGTTGGCGTACACC
>JAJKFI010000051.1:5777672-5802940 GCA_029204185.1 Lerista edwardsae | reverse complement strand
CAGGAACCTGTAGCTAAGCCCTTCGTTATTATATTGGGCTGCTGCCTGCACTTTTGACAGCAATTTCACTGGCTTTCATTTCAGAAAAGTCATGCAGATAGCAATGTATTAAGTGCGACCGGAAAGTTTTGCACAGCAGCTTGGAATCCGGGTCCCCTGGGCTCATTTAATAACCTCTGCATCTTGAAAGATATTTTCAGGAGAAAAAAAAAAAGGATTTCCTCTCCAGTCCAATTGCTTATTCACGGGGTATAGAATCACGGGGGCGATGTGCATTTTGACATTTCCAATCTGAGCCTGGCTGCTACGCGGGTGATGTACACCCTTCATACTTGGCATACTTTTCCTGGTGGTGTTCTATATAACCAGTAGCATCACAAGGGGGTGCAGGGGGTGCATGCCACTACAGGTGTCATTCTGGGGGGGGGGTGTCATTACACGGCACAAGCCTCCATTCGGAAATCTCCAGTCCCAGCCACTTCAAGCTCTAACCAATGATCATGTTTTCGTCGCTCGCCAGTGAGAACACAAAACAGCTGAAAATAGCTGAATGGACATGGGCTTTTGCATTAAAAGAAATGGGAGAGCACGGGAGGTGGGGGCAATGTGATTACAAATGTCATCACCCCCAAACTTCCAGAAGGCTCCTCTAGGTAAGCACTGCACAGGGGGGCATCCACTCCAGGGATGTATCTGCATATAATTGGCATGAGAGTCAGAATAGTCTCATCTTCCTGGCCCTTGCCACATTTGCACACCAGGAGTCCGTGTTGGCAGGGCAGCCACTGGAAGCTGCCTTATCCCAATTCAGACCACTGTTCAGCATCACTGGCTGGCAGCAACCGCCCAGGGTTTCAAACAGCCGTCTTTCCCAGCCCAGGCTGGAGATGCCAGGGCTGCGTCTGGGACATTCTCAGGCAAAGTATGTGCTCTTCCACACTGCTACAGCTTTGAGTGTGAAGGTCCACACCAGTGGTGTCATTCAAATGATTTAGGAACAGGAACTCACTTTTGATTGGCACTTGTCGGGAACCCGGAACCAGCCACGGAGCCCGTTAGGATCCGGAATGCCCGTTCTGGGCCGTTCCCCCTGAATGACATCACTGGTCCACACCCATTGAAGGTCCGACCCAGCTCACTCCTGAAGGCCCTGGAGCATCTACCACTGTTACGGTTGTTGCCTTGGGCAGTCTTCCATGTAGTGCATGCTCCGGTGACACAGCTGCATCAGCGGGTGTGTGTGTGTGTGTGAGGGCACAATCCTATGCAGCACTGGAATGGCGAGGCCGACTTGGCAGCGCCATATCCGACGCTGCATAGAAGAGGCTGGAGCCCCCCTCCCCACGACATGGGAGTGTTTGCGGACCTTGGAGCCTCACGGACGGGCTTAGGATATGGCCGTATGGCCACCTCCCAAGCCCGGCCATGTCCTGCCCAAGTCCCCCCCCCCACCACCCCCCCTCCCCCCAAACCCCCTCCCGATGCTTTTCCTGGTGGTGTTCTATATAACCAGTAGCGTCACAAGGGATATAGAGCCTCCCTTGCGCCGACTGGCTTCGGCGCTGTGAAGCAGACGCTACAAGTAATGTCGGATTCAGAGCTTTAGCGCTGAGGCGGGGTTGCCGCTCGGCCCCCCTGCGTCGGCATTAAGCACATAGCATTGACACGTTGCATTGACGCTATGCGCACTCTAGGATTGCGCTGTGAGTTAGCTGCAGGTTGGGCTGCAAAAGGCACCACATCAAAAATGTGGCGCACACCCTTTTTTTCCTTCTGCATTACTTTTCCATTGGGCCTTCATGCAAAATGTTCGAGATGACTCTTTTAAGATGCCCAGGTAAATCTCGTTTCTTGAATATAAATGAGAGGTGTTTTTTTTCCTTTGTGAAGCCTATTGATGACAAAAAAAAAATTTAGTTGGATTTAGGGAACATGTCATATATTGGTTTAGCTGTTGAGGTGGGGATGGGGTGGAAAGCACAAAGGAATTGAGAAATGTGGAATCTGAAATGTGTGCATGACATTTGTTCAGCTCAAATGAGACCTGATATAAGATTTCTCCAGAGGTAAAACCCAGTCCAAAATTGCGTTCGACCAGGTCCATTTCCTTGGCTTTCATTAATAATACTGAGTAAATCCACTGGGATATAGCACAAAGCAAACTCTCATATTTCTAAAAAGAAATCCCGTCAACCACTGGGAAAGGAAAGGCATTCATGCAAAAAATGAGACACATAATTATCTGATCTGGGATGAGAAATACAAACCCTTCCTTCCATTTTTCCTCCGCCTTCCTCTGTAGTAAACTGGTATCCAGTAAAGAACTGTAGTTCTCCACTGCAAAAGGTTTCGGTCAGCCCTTGTAATGCCAATCAGGAAATTGAGCTGTGAGAGTATTGACCCTTTCAATTTAGTATCTGAGAAAGGCCTGTTAAGGGAGGACTCAACTGTGGCTGCCAAGACTACTGTTTAAAGATACTGTCTGGTAAATCAAAAGAAATTGTTTCCAGAGAGTGGAATCCTACAGATGCCTAAGAGCTGTGAAATGAAGTATCTGTATGGATTTCTTGTGGAGTTGTTGTTGTTGTTCCCAGGTATTTACTGTCCCACAAGAACTTGATTTGTGCTGCATACCGTCATAGGGTACAATGGATAGCTTCTGGGCTTCCCCAAATATTGCTTCTAACCTTCTCAATTTTCTGTAAACAAATTGGCCTTCAGCACTGTATCTGGCATGGTGATGAGGGCCGGTATTAATCTTGACTCTAGACCACTTGATATATCTCTGGAGCGCTTGATGACCGTTTGATATAGCGATGACAATGTTGACTTTTTGATTCAATAATCAGAAGGGTGCTTGGTACATCTCCAATATGTGTCGTGACTTTGGCTCAGGAGCACCTTGTCCAGTGCAATTTTTTGTATGAAGTTTTCCATAAGATGGTAAGCTCCATTCCGAAGTTTCTGAATGAGCATTGGAGGAATGCCATACAGCATTCAAGAGACTTGTCACCATTTTTAAGTGCTACTACTTCAAAGGCACCACCAGTTGTGATGCTTGCAGACTCATTGCTAGGGCTGTGTGTTTTTTTTTAATTAAAAATGCGTAAAAACACATAACACCACATTTTGGTTTTTAAGATATTTTCCAGAAATGAAGGGTGCAGTCAGCGGTGTTATGCTGCCGGAACGCTGGGCGGGACATCCGGGTGATCAACAGCCCGCCCGTCGCGTTACGCCGTTTGCATAACGTACGCAAGCAGCGTAATTGGTTACGCAAACAGCGTAACGCTCCGGAATGCGACGGGCGGGCTGTCGATTACCCGGATGTCCCGCCCAGCGTTCCGGCAGCATAACACCGCTGGGTGCAGTCCTACGTGCTCCCTTGGGCCGACGCTAACTGCTCGCGTCAGCCCAACAGCACTACCGCCAACATGGGGGCATTGATCAACACCCCCATGTCAGCTCTGGTGCTATTGGGCTGAACGCAGCTGTGCGCCAGCCAAACGCAGGTCAAATCCTGCTCTTCCTTACCTGATGATCTGCCAGTGCTCCTTTTGAAACGCTCTTTCCAATCTCTCCAAAGTCTTAGCGCATCACTCTCCTCCTAGGGGAAGGTGTTCCTGCAGGCAGGGCAGCCCGGGGAGGGGGGAGGACCCATTAGGCCAGATCCAACCCCCTGTCCTCCGTCTGCATGGCCCCGATCCAGGTCATGGCAGGGAGCTCGGATTTGCACCTGCTAAACAGCAGGCACATATCCCAGTAGCTCCATTGGCCCAGCTGGGGCTTATCCCTGGGAAAGGTAAACATTCCTCTTGCCCCACGGTGATCTCCAGTGCAGTCCTTACCTGCACTTGGATACAGAGCAGGCCAGCCTGCCTGCCGCTTCCAGCACAGGTTAGGATTGCTCTGTCAGTGATGTAGCTTTTTGTATTCCATAAGAAGGAAAAATAGGAAGCTTATAATCCTTTCTCTTGCAATCTCTTTCTGTTCTTGTAAATGTGATTATGACACGATTAACTTTGAAATGTACGCCTGTACTCTTTTCTCCATTAGTGGGGGGTATTGCTTAAGAACCTTTGATATCCTGCCGCACTGCCTTTGTTAAGCGTTTGCTAATCAGTGTTATGAATGAGATCAGCTCGTGTCTCATGTGCTGCCGTCTCACCGACTAACGGCCCAATACGATGCAGGATTGGGCTGCCACGCGGACGCGTTTGTGGCAGGGGAACCGAGTTCCTCTGTCGCAAAATGGCCACCTTACAGCATGTGGACACTCCGTTACCAGCCAATTTGGGAGTGCTGCCACAAGAGGCAGCAGCACTCCCTGTCCGTCAGTGGACCCTCGCGCTGCTGATTCCCAGCATGGTGCTGTGGCAACAGTGTGACTCTCACACTCTGTCCCAGATGTTATCTTTACTCAGGCTCAAGCTGACAGGAAAGCAAATGTTTCGCCTGGACCTCTTTTCTTTGTGCAGATTGTTTACTGCTCTGGTGATCTACAGCCCCTCAGGATAAAATGTTTATTGTTTCTTTGAGGTCTGCAATGAAAAAGAGCCATTCAGGATACAATTTTCAAGATTCTGCTCTCTCTCTCTCTCTCTCTCTCTCTCTCTCTCTCTCTCTCTCTCTCTCTCTCTCTGTGCATGTGCGTGTGTGTGTGCAGTGGTGTCATTCAAATGATTTAGAAACAGGAACTCACTTTTGAGTTCAAATTCAAATGTTGAAAAACAAAAACAAAAAAACCAGAAGCAGCCAAGGAGCCCGTTAGGATCCGGAACGCCCATTCTGGTCCGTTCCCCCTGAATGACATCTCTCTCTCTCTCTCTCTCTCTCTCTCTCTCTCTCTCTCTCTCTCTCTCTCTCTCTCTGTGTGTGTGTGTGTGTGTGTGTGTGGGTGGGTGGGTGGGTGGGTGGGTGTGTGGGGTGTGTGTGTGTGTGCGCGCGCGTGCGCGTGCTCTTGTATATTACAGTCCTTTTCCTGTTGACTCCAGAATCCCCAGAATATCATTTTCCTGGTGCCAACGCACCAGGAACAACACTGTGTACCACACACACTGTGCACATGCTCATTTTACCCTTCCAGCCCTACACTGGCCTATGGGGAGGTGATAGCGGACTGTTGAGGGCTTCCCCAGACCTGGAGCTGGGCCTGTCAGGTTGCTATGGTATTTCTGTGGCCCGCTGGACTTGAAAGCTAGAGAAAGCTCAGGGCTGAATTTTCTTTCTGCTTTCCCAGAGAAATCTGTTCTGAGAAAACAGCCAGTCATTATAATTGAAGAGACTGTTCTTTTACTATAGTACAAGCAAGGTTGAATGTCCTGTTCTTCAGTTTAACCCACCACGATCCTAGGTCGCCTACTAAGCATGATCGCCTGAACTTGTGAGGAGGTATAATTACAGACTTGTCTTTGTACAGTAAATGTTGGGTGGGCGATGAGGCTTTTTCTTCAGAGCCGTTGTTTCAGGTGATGCAGAGGGCAGGCTAACGCCAAGCAAAGAGACGTACTTGTTTCTTCGAACGGAATATCGCAACTTTTTCAAGGCACACCAAAGGTCAATTGTAGAAGGATTATATTACATGATACCGGGGCCAATCTGAATTTTATCAGAATGATGGATGATTGCATGTGTTCCCGTTTTCGGGAGAAAGGGTTGCGATGTATATCGAACATACTGATTTTGCATCGCTCTCTTGCTTTCCATAAGCAGTAATTTTCGCCTACAAATGTAGCACTTATCTCTCACTATCCTTTGTTGTCTCTCCAAGCGGGTCTCAAGTCATGTAAAAGCTTGAGGCGGTGCTGACTAAATTGGTATTAGGCCCAGCGCAAAAAAATTACGTAATCGTTCGATTTGTCAGTGACCTTTGAGGCAAGTGGTGTCTGTTGTTTACTTGCCAGTAAGGTTTTAGGGAAGAATGAGCTTGTGTGCTAATGTGCATTATCTAACAAGAAGACTGAATTGCTCTGCCACCGTTTTCTCATTACTGGTTTCCTATTGAAGCTTGCATTAATTCACCCTGTTATACTGGTGTAAATTGCCTTTTAGTTCACAGACCTTTTCCTTTTGCCAGGCATCACAGTTTTGTCCTTGTATGAATAGGTATTGTGACAGAAGTGTAACATCTGTTACAGCAACGCTGTAATTCTACCACCATTTCAACTTGCTATATCAGCTTGAAAACTACCTGCATAATAATTATTTCATTATTACAGACACCCCACTATCGACTTCTGCCCTGTCCTTGCCAGGGGTTCTGCATCTGCACAGACCTTGTTCAAGGGTTTTGTCTTCCCTTCTGCCTTTCCTGAGCCTCATGTATAGAGGAGAGTGAGTTTACAGTCAATCACTTCCTCTGAGAAACAATTAATCTGTGGAATTCACTACCACAAGATATGGTAATGGCCATTAGTCCAGATCAGGGTTCTCCAAACTCTGGCCCGGGGGCCAGATGTGGCCCTCAGAGAGAGACTATTTGGCCCACGGCAAGCCTCTGGCCCTCCTGACCTGGCTGGCATGGGCTTCACCCTTCAAGCTGTGCTCTGGTTTTGTGTGGAGGGTGTTCTGATGGCGAGGGAGGCCATGTGTGGCCTCCATGGCCCTCAGAATGCCTCCGGAAGGCCAGAAATCATCACTTCCTGGTTTTCCCAAAGACCCGGAAGTGATGTTTTTAGGCCCTCTGAAGGCCTTCATCCAGTGATGTCATGCAGGGGGTACGCGGGGGTACGCGAGTACCAGTTCCTAGGATTACGGCTGGCCCTGCCCATTCGCCCACCCACTCTAGACTCCGCCCCCTGCAACATTTGAATTTCCTGCACGTTTGAGTTGCCTGCATGTTCTCAGAGCCAGGCAGGCAGGCAGGCAGCGAGCGGAGCCTTGCCTTGCCTTGCCACTGAAAAATGAGCTGCTCTGCGGTTTTGGAACTGTTTAACGTGATGCCAGGCCTCCTTAACATGTTCTGGGGGTGCTGTGGAATACTGTTGCAACTGTTGGGTCAGTTTAAAATCGTCTGAGGCCTCAAAAAGGGCTTTTTTCATGTCACTTCCTGCCACGACCTCACTTCCGGCTTATGACGTCACTTCTGGTGGGCGGGTCCTGACACATGCCAATCAAAAGTGAGTACCTGTTCTTAAATCATTTAGATGACACCACTGCCTTCATCTTCTGAAGGATCTGAACTCCCAGTCCTCCTAATCAGAATGTGTCTCACGTGCACTTGGCTGGGATGGGTTCATCCCACCCTGTCAGGGTCACTATCGGAGAGCTCCCAGGACAGAGCTGTAATCACCTTGCATGTCCCTGTTGGTTAGGAGTAGCAGCCTTCCCCGTAATATTTGCACAATGGATGTGCAAGCCCCAGCTCTTCAGAATTGTGGCACACCTATTTGAAACTCCTGGAGGTTTCCTCAAAAAGCTTTTCTCAAATTTGATTCAAAATTTGCTTTTAGCAGAATTCAGTGGCAACATATTGATATGCAAAACCTTCATGGTAAGTTTCCCTAGTCTTATGGAAACTTTTCACCTCCCTTAAAATATCCTGCAGGGGATTTTTTTTGCCTCTAGAAGCCTCATCTGGGGAAAAGAACATTTGGTCCCTTCCCTCAAGGGAAGCCCTCCCGGACAGGTGGATCAACTTAGACTTTTGCCAGCAATGTTGCTGATGCAAATCCATGTGAACCTATGAAAACCCAGGAAGGAGGTAAAGAGTGCAATCCTACACTATGCCGGCCTAGTAAAGCTGACATAACAAGGCCATATCCCAAGGCCCATTAGCAGGCAGCTCCAGCCCATTAGCAGGACAATAACAAGGGGAGGTTTTCCCCTTGCACCCGCATAAGCCCCAGTCACCCCAATGGGGCTGCTCAGATCTGCACCTGCTGTTTTGCAGGCACAGAGGAACGTGGACAGGAGCGGCCCGAATTGGGGCCGCCCTGGCTGGGAACGGGCGTTAGGATTTGGCACTACAGCCATCCTGCGTCACAACCCCTGTCTCCGTCCACTGCGCCGCCCAGTTACGCCCCCGGAACGCCTCTGGAACGCCCTCGCGGAGGCCCTGCGCCGACCGAGCGATGCTGGTGCTTGACTGGTGCACAGCCGGTGCTGTCAACGGTCACAGTGGTACCCGAGCATTAGCGCTGCCGCTTGCGCCGGCCGAGCACCATAGCACCAATGCAGACATGCTTTACAGTGTTCGGCCAGCGCAAGAGTGGAGCGCCAGCACTAAGGGGGGTATAGGATTGTTCTGGAAGTTTCATCCAGTGCAACTGCCCCCTTCTTGGGCTGAATCTGCCCCCTGGCAGACAAAAACGGATGGTTTTATTCAGGGAATATTCTGTTCAGCTGACAGCTCCCCCCTCCCTCCTCCAGGACATATATTATTATAATCCTGATCTGCTTGAAGCACAGAGCGAGGACTAGCTAAACATAATTAATTCACTGACTCCAAAATGTTGGACTTGTGTATACTTTGCCTTCAAGCTTGGTAAACAGGAGAAAATGAGCCAATTATTAGACTTCTGAACATGAGTTTACTTCTTGGAAGGAGCAGAGGCTAGCCATAAACACATTGCCTTTTTCTCAGAAGTATCCGAATTCATTCCTGTAATTTATTCATGCCATGGTCTTTGAAGAAGTTATAAATAAAGCAGCACAAAAATTGACACAGAAGGCTAAAAGATGAATGAACTCAAGGCACAAAGAATAAACAAGCTGATAAAATGAACTTCACAATAGTGGTCAAGATTGATAAATAGTCGGGCGATCAGCTAATTAAAAATGTATCCTTGACAATCTCTGGCCTTCAAATGAGAATACACTTGAATGGGATCAACCCCTCTGTAGTGGTTTCTTTTGGCGATCTTGTTGAGATAAGCTGCAATGTAGAAGGAAGTATTGCACAGTTTGTAGCATTTCTCATGTTTTCTTTCCCAGCAGTTTGTGGGGATGGCTGTCATGCCTAGTGGTACCAGCCTTCATGAACCAATGGTGGGGGAAACATAGAAGCAACACTTTGGAAAAGTTTGGAAAACATTCAAAAAGATGTCTTGCAGACATGGGGTCCAATCCTACCCAACTTTCCAGTGCCAATACAGCTGATATGCAGTCCCAAAGTAAGGAAACAAATGTACCTTATCTTGTGGAGGCCTCCATGACCCTATTGGCATGGCTGAATCAGCCCTGGAAATTTGGATAGGATTGGGCCCACGGTCTGGTAAATGTGGTAAAATGCACAACAGTATTGTCTGAATCAGTACTGAGGACTGTCTTTTTTTAGCAGAATCCCCATCAGAACAACAGACCAGTTACCTAAGTATGCACTGATATCATATGGCCGGATTCCCCTTGGACCCACTCAGATTAACACCAGTCAAAGAGCCCATTGGGGGCTGGGCAACAGTGGAGCAGGTAAAGTAAAAAGTGTTTTTTTAAACCTGCCTCTCCATCACAGCCTGGTTCCTTTAGCTTGCTCTGGACCAGCCTATGATAAGATTGGGCTGCCACTGCCTTGACAGGGTTATAAGGACAACATCATCAGAAGTACTTTGCACACTCAGAAATGACTTTACAAAGGTGAATTATTATTATATATACTTGCCATGCTTCACAAGTACGTATCTTCTGTACGTATTTATCTGCATTTAATCTACAGTGTTCCATTGGAACACGACACGATTCCTAAAGGACCAAAGAAAAATATAGATTATAATGTGAGAGGAAACATGCTTAAAGTGTTAATACTCTTAAGGGTACAATCCTAACCTGGAGTTAGGCTGGCACAGTTAGGCCAGCAAAGTTTGGCCAACACAAGGGCCACCGTAAAGCTTGTTTGGACTACTCTCGGAGTCAGGGAGGATGCCGCACATGTCTGTGTGCTGGCCTCTCTGTCTCCGAAAGTGGTCCTAAAGTACTTTATGGCAGCCCTTGTGCTTGCCAAACTTTGCTGGCCTAATTATGCCAGCTTAACTCCTGGTTAGGACTGCATTCTCAGCCTCCATTCTACATCTGCAGGATGGAGATAATAAAACTTAGGGCATAATCCTACCTAGTGCTGGGGTAGGAGCGCTGGCCAGCCAGCGCCCTATCCAGCGCTGGGTAGGTGGAGGCTGGAGCCTCCCCTATGGTAAGGGAGCACATGCGCTCCCTTACCATAGGGGAGGCTCCAGCCTCCCTTATATGCTCCTCGGATCTGCGCCTACTAAAGAGTGGGTGCAGATCCGAGGAGACCGCGTGGCCCAAATCGCCTCCCTGACGGGCTTAGGATGTGGCCATATGGCCACCTCCCAATTCCGCCCACATCACACCCAAGTCCCGCCCGCTCCCTCCCTCCCTCCAATCCCCATGCCGCTTCCGCATGGAGCCTCCCTTGCACCGACCGGCTTCGGTCGGCATGAGAGATGCTCAGCGCGGGTGCAGCAGGACCGGTGCCGCCTGCAGTGCTGGTCCTATTGCCTTAGCACCAACGCGGGGGTGCCGATTGGCGCGCCCACGTCGGCGCTAAGGGCACAGCATCAGTGCAACCCCGTTACACTGATGCCGCGCGGGGTTTAGGATTGCGCTGTCACTTTATAGGGTTGTTGTAAGAATCATAATGCATGTGAATGCATGTGACTTACATAATGCAAGTGACTTACAAAATGATAAGTATTCTTCTTATTCAGCTGGCAAATGCACATTCAGCAAGTGTAGCCCATGCACATTTTCAAGCATATTGCCTTGGCTATAAGGTTTAGAAATATGTGTTTGCCTTTTTTTCTTTCCTCAAATGAAAACTATAGGCCCCATCCTATCCGACTTCCAGTGCCAACGCAGCCATGGTGCTTTAGGCCTTACAGCTCAAGGGCTCTTTTGTTTTACTAAGTACTTAGCCAGCTGAGGAACAGGATTGGAAGAGAAGCTAGTTGCTCGTGACAGCTGTTGCTATGACAGTACCCTTCTCCGTATATTTTCAAGGTTTTTTTTTTGTTTTCTAGCTGCCACAGATACAACAAAAGGTCAGTTTTCATTACATCTTTTCCATTCTTGATCGAGCAGATTTAAATCTATCTGATAATGAAATCTGAAGGAGATGGTGTTTTCTGGGTTGGAATGTTGGTTTTCTTACGGCCCAATCCTAAGGAAGGCCTGGGACATTGGTGCAAAAGCCGCACCACTCTCATGCGCACTGGGACCTCCAGCGCAAATGGCTGGAGGCTCCATGCATGCGACAATAGCATGCAGAAACCCCAGCAGAGAAGGTTGGTTGACAGGGGGCAAAATGGGGGAGGATTGTGGGTGGTTTGGGGTGGGGAGTAGGCCAGGAAGGAGGTGAGAGGGGGCAGAAGGAGCACCATCTCAGTGACAACCAGGCACACCAAGATCCTATCATCCTTTCCCTGCCCTGAAACTCTCCCTGAGAGCGCAATCCTAAACTGGAGTTAGGCCGGCATAAACTAAGCCAGTAAAGTTTGGCCAGCACAAGGGCCACCATAAAGCGTGTTTGGACTACTCTCGGAGTCAGGGAGGATGGCTCACGTCTGTGTGCTGGCCTCTCTGACTCCGAGAGTGGTCCATGCACCATGCAGCCATGGTGCTTTGGGCCTTACTTTACGGTGGCTCTTGGGCTGGCCAAACTTTGCTGGTTTAGTTTATGCCAGCCTAACTCCAGTTTAGGATTGCGCCCTAAATCTCGTCCTCCAAAATGACTGGTGGAAGTCCAAGGAGACCCATTGGAGGCCAGGTAGCCCATGAGGAGGTAAGAGATAACTTTCTATCTGGGCCCATCTGGCCACCCCCTCCATAGCATGCAGTGCACTCTCACAGAGGGACTACCAGGGGATACGACTGTACCATTGGTTTTGTTTCTGAAATTAGGAAGTGATGAGAGGTGGAGTTACCCTGTGTGCTTGTGTGAGTTCTTTTGTTTGCTTGGTTTTTTTTTCTTTTTGTAACAAATTGGGGATAGGATCTGGCATGTGCAACTGCTGCCAGGATTCGCCCCTTCCATCCTCTTGCCCTCCCCTTCCCAGCCCACAATCTTACCTGCTCCAGTGTGGCTGGGGTGGGCTGTTGGCGTGCATGGGGAGCATGGAATTTGGGGTCCCTGTTATCAATGGGCAGCTCCCCTAATGTCTCCTCAAGCATGCAACCCCCTGCCCCATTTCTGCATAGGACTCCCAGACTCAGGATGCTGGCACATAGCTGACAATCCCTGACATTTGGCAAGAGCACCTCTTAGCCACAGTCCAGTAGGTAACCAGTGTGCTCCTAAAGATTCTCATGTGGTGACAGATCATGTTGAGTTTGACCAAATGCGATGATGATAATAATAACATTAACAGTAATTCATCATCATCATCATCAATTATCATCATCAAATTACTACATGTATACCGCTTTTCAACAAGAGTAGTTCACAAAGTGGTTTATATGATCAAATCAGAGCGCAATCCTAACCAGGGATTAGGCCGGCACAAGGGATACCGTAAAGTATGTTTCGACCACTCTTGGAGTCAGAGAAGCCAGCATACAGATGTGCACCACCCTCCCTGACTCAGAGAGTGGTCAAAACAAGTTTTACAGTAGCCCTTGTGTCAGCCAAACTTTGCTGGCCTAACTGTGCCAGCATAACTCCAGGTTAGGATTGCACTCTTCATCAATCAATCAATGGGTCCCTGTCCCCAAAGGGCATACAATCTTAAAAATAATACAGAAGAACACCAGCAAACAGTCACTGGAAAAGACGCCATAACAGGGGTGAAGAGGGATAGTTAATGTCCCTCTTCTAAATATATAAGAGGACATCACTTTAAAAGGTGCCTTTTGCCCAGTTAGCAGGATTAATACTAGATGACTCATGTCCTCAGAACAACTTTCATAACGTAAAAAGACCTCTGCAAACTGCAAAATCAAAGTGGCTGTTTCTTAGCATAACCTTGAACAATCTAGCAAGCTAACAATCTAACAAGCTCTTCAATGCTACAGAACATACTTGTCAGTCATATGTGTTTATCCCTGTTATATTAGCCACAGGAGGGCTCTTGAATACCCCTAATCATCTGTTCAGCAATAGGGAACAAAGTAATGCAGACATATCAAGAGAGTTGTCTGGGGACTTGGACTTAAAGTTACTGTAGCAAAAAAAAAAATCAATATATCTTTATATCAGAAAAGATTTGGACAGCCCCTCAATGTGACTGCATGGCTTGTGCAACCAAATGCTCCCTAAGCATTTAATAAAAGAAATATCAAATTTCCGAAACCAACAAAACTCAGGGTGCAGTCCTAACCTGGAATTAGGCTAGCACAGTTAGGGCAGCAAAGTTTGGCCAGCAAAAGGGCCACCATAAAGTGTGTTGGGACCACTCTCGGAGTCAGGGAGGATGGCGCATGTCTGTGTGCTGGCCTCTCTGCTTCCAAGAGTGGTCCAAACATACTTTACCGTGTCCCTTGTGCCAGCCAGCTGGCCTAACTGTGCCGGCTTAACTCCAGGTTAGGATTGCACACCTCCCTTGCCTGCTCTGGCAGGGCGTATCTCTTCCCCCTTGGTCTCCTTTCCCCCACACCTCTCCTGGGGCTGTCTGTCTCCCTTCTATCCTCTCCAGCCCCTGTAGCAACTTGCTTTGCCCCTTCATACTGGTAGAGAACAGAATGGTGGGGAAACACTTCCTCCAGAGCTCTCTAGTTTGTGTGTCTCCTTTCCACTTCCCTGGAACAGGATATGCTAGAGGAGAGAGTGCCCCCCTCTCCACCATTTCCACTTCTGAAACTGTGGAGGGGAAAAGAGGAAAAGAAGCTGGTAGACTTTCAATGAAGAAAGGGAAAGAAAGCGGGAAGAGAGAGGAAGCATACCTTGGCAAGGTGTGAGGGCAAGGTGTGAGGGCAAGATACGGTGCCTTACATCAGGTGCATCAAGACTTTGGGTTGCTCCTTGAGCACCTCCCCCATGCAGTATGTTCCCTAGAGGGGGGGCAGGTCACTGTCTTTTGCAAGGAAACTTACCTCACCATGCAAATTGCTCCTTGCCCTCGTAGCCAGTAAGCAATGCAGAGACATTGCTTTCACCACAAGGACTGGCTACTAGGGCCAGGGGGAGGAGCAATTTACACAGCAAGATAAGGCGCCTTGCAAAACTAATTGTGCTGGCCTAATTGTGGCAGGTTAGGATTGCGCTCTAAGTTCCGTTACCACATGGCTGCACGGCTTGGAGCTCAGCATTCCCAGCAGTCTGACAATGGCACATGACATTGCAGAGTGTCTGGAGGCCCCACTGTGCCACCACACAGTGAGGCAGGGTCCATGCAGTGGGGTAGACCCCTTAGAGGGATTACTGCTGTGCACCCCTCCAATCCAGGGCACAACAAGTGTTTCACATGCATTTGGGGGCAGGGGGTGGAATCCACCCAACCTATCAGAAACCCGTTACTATTTTGTGAACCAACTTCTGGCATTTTCCAATGCTTTTTCTTCCAGGCTGAGTAAGACTTCCTGTTATTTTGTTTACATCATCAGAGTAATTGCAAAGGCCAGTTGCTGTGGGTCTCGCTGTTGTGTTTCAGGATTACTTCTATGTGTACTTCTATGTGAATCAGAAAAAAATGATCTTCCATCATCGTAGCCTTTTTTCCTAAGGTAACATCTTGTTCTCCGGCTTGTTCTGGTGTTTGTTTTTGAACTCTTGTTCATTGTAACACTCCACGTTGTTTTGGCTGGCGGGGGGTGCTGGTGGTTGGTTGGCGGGGGGGTGGGGTGGTTGCATGCAGAGAGATGAACATTATGATGAATGTACGTGCGTGAATTGTACACACTGAATGGTACATTTCATCTGGATCCTTACAGATTTTCCCAATAAATGGCAAGTTCTAATTTGAAACACATCCTTGAGGTGCTTCAGGGACACACAAAGGAAAGCACTAGAAAAACAAGTTCCATTAGCAAAGATTGTTATCTTTACAAAGAGCAATTCAGATTTCACGAAGACACTGTAAATACAAAGCCTTCTCAGATCCTAAACCCTACCATTTCTGTTTGGAGTGATGGCTTCCCTTACTTACATATATATACAAGAGACGCAAAGCTCATGCAAATACCTGCTTAGAGCCACTTATTATTATAGCTAACATGCCTATCGCAAGGGAAACAAAGCTGGGCAATATATATTGATTTTACCAGCGGTGTGTGCGGATTACTGTTTTATTTAGCATCCCCATGACTTGTTGTTTAATAGTGTATTAAGATTGTTATCTTTGTTGTGTCTAAAAATCTTGTTAAAACTGCTACTCACTGGGCAAAGGGAACTCATTTAGAGCACTATCCTAACCAGGAGTTAGGCTGGCACAGTTAGGCCAGCAAAGTTTGGCTGGCACAAGGGCCACTGTTAAGCACGTTTGGACCACTCTCTGAGTCAGGGGGGATGGCTCATGCCTGTGTCCAAACATACTTTACGGTGTCCCTTGTGCTGGCCAAACTTTGCTGCCCTAACTGTGCCGGCCTAACTCCAGGTTAGGATTGCGCTCTCTGTGTGTGCGTGCGTGCATGCAGCTGCATCACACTGCTGGCCCATGTTCATCTTGCAGTCCACTTAAACACCTACTGTTCACCTTTTTCATACATGCTGCTGCTTCACAAAGTATGTTTGGAATACTCTTGGAGTCAGAAAACAGACATGCGCCATCTAATCCTTCTGACTCCAAATGTGCTGGCCAAACTTTGCTGGCCTAATTGTGCCCTTGTGCCAGCCTAACTCCAGGTTAGGATTGGCTCACAGACTGCTGGGCTGCATTAGCAGAGGGCTAGAGTCTAGCTCATTCCACTCCATACTGCACTGATCAGACCTCACTTGGAACACTGCGTTCAGTCTCGAGCACCATGTTTAAAGAACATTGATAAGCTGGAACAGGTTCAGAGAAGGGTTAGAAAGATGGTGAAGTGTCTGGCAACCAAATCCTATCAGGATCAGTCCAAAGCACTTGGCGTGTTTCACCTGGAGAAGGGCAATCTTAGAGGAGATAAGACTGCTGTCTTTAACTACCTGAAGGGCTGCCACATGGAAGAAGGGGGAGGTTTTATGATCTGTGGTTCACAAGGGCAGGACTAGAATCAATGGGTTGAAACTACAGAGAAGTAGATTTAGACTGGGCATGAGAAGAACCTAAGTGTAAGAGATGTCTGGTACTTCATGCAGTTGTGGGCAGTCCCTCAACAGAGATTTTTAAGCAGAGGCTGGATGACAACTGTCAGAGATGCTGTAGTAGCATGTACTTCCTGGGGTGTGTGTGGACTAGATGACCTCTAGATGTCCTCCAAGGAGTATTCCAGTTGAAACATTCTATGAGACCTGGTTCAAATCTCATGTGAGCCACTCTCATCAATACATGGGCAATATTTTTCCCTCCCTTAAATGATTGTGATGAACCTGAAAATCATAATGAATGCAGTTTGCATGTGAAAAGGTTGTATAAAAGAAGAGTGTTAAGGCAGGACTTCTGGCCATGTATGCCTGTAGCGTTTTCTTTTCAATGTTTCCCCCTTTTTTCCCCTTGAGCTCTTTGGTTCTTCAGCGACAGAGGTTGTCATGACAACTTAACACATATTTACATCTGCTCTGGTCTTGTTATTTCCCTTTCTTTGGGGCTGCGGCAACACAGAGCCTCCTTTTGAGAAGTACTGGGATAGACACTTTTTTCCCTCTGTAGAACATTTCACAAAAGCAAATGATAATACATTGGGCGTATAGATAGAATTTTTCATGCATTCTTGTCTTTAAGTGCATTCCATGGGAAAGAGACTCTATCCTAGGCGCTGTGGATAATGAAGGGCACAATCCTAACCAACTTTCCAGCACTGGAATAAGGGCATTGCAGCTCTGAGCTAAGGGAATAAACAGTCTCTTACCCTGAAGATGCCTCCATGACTGCCCCTCAACTGCAGGATGCAGCACATGCCCCATTGGCACAGCTAGGTCAGTGCTGGAAAGTTGGTTAGGATGTGGGCCTGAGAGAACAGTGACACATCATCTACAGCAGAGGTGTCAAACATAAGGCCTGGGGACCAAATATGGTCCATGGAAGCTCTTTATCCTACCCTTGGGCTCTCCCAGGACCACTATCAGCTGCTTTCAGCTGCTGAGCTGTGCTGAGGTGTCACTACTGAAACGGCAGCCCATATCTTCAACAAGTAATCAGGAATTGCATTTTTTCTCTTCTACTTGAGGTCCTAAATTAGAAAAAAAGTGCTTACTTCTGCTTATTGACATCACTTCCTGCTTAATGACATCACTTCCTGCCCTCAGCAAACATAAATGCTGTTCAGTCCACTGTATGAAATGAGTTTGACACACCTGATCTACAGCATGCTAATTACCAAAGAAAATAGGAACATAGGACTAGCTTGGATAATGATCCAAAATCTTTCTAATTTGGGAGAGAGGGATTCAGGTTATTTTTGAGCTGATCCAAGATGAACGAGGGAAAGCTCACCCTTATCTGCACAGTCCAGTGAACAACATGGGTCTTTCTTATGCACTAACAGTAATACATAGCAGGAAAAATATTTGGATATTTTGGATGTACTTTGGACATCAATTATGGCAAATGCAGGAAGTGAGGTTTGTATTTTCTGTGATGATTAAGATGATCATCCATAGTGGGAGCCTGTGCACCTTCCCCCATACATAAAACTGAAATTGCTTACAGCAAAATGAACAAAACTCAAAACAAATGAAAATGTATCCAAGTTTGGTCGATGCAAGGGACACCGTAAAGCATGTTTGGACCACTCTCAGAATCAGAGAGGCCAGCACACAAACGTGCCCCATCCTCCCTGACTTTGACAGTGGTCCAAATGGGTTTTACGGTGCCCCTTGTGCCGGCCAAATTTTGCTGGCCTAACTGTGCTGGCCTAACTCCAGGTTAGGATTGTGTCCCATGAGTGATTTCAAGTTCAGGTCTAGGTTTGTTCAGGCCCTTGAGGAGATAATATACGGCCAACCATGCACACAATCGTCTTCTGAGAAACTGACACTGTTTCTAGAGTTCAACTTCTCTCACATGGCCTACATCACTGTGAGGCCTTAGAAGTTTGGCTTTTAGAAAGACAAGACCTCATGTGGTGCAGAGTGGTAAGGCTGCAGTATTGCAGTCAGAAGCTCTCCCCTCAACCTGAGTTTGATCCCAGCAGAAGTCTGGTTCTCAGGTTCTCAAGGTTCACCGATCCTTCTGAGGTCAGTAAAATGAGTACCCATCCAGTAAAGATGACTGCGGAAGGCAATGGCAAACCACCCCATACAACTAAGTTTGCCTAGTAAACGTCGCAAAGTGATGTCACCCCTATGAGCCAGTAATGACTCGGTGCTTTGCACAGGGGACTTCTTTTACTTTAACGAGACAGTGCATAACATACAGACAGCCCAATTCTATGCAACTTGGCATCTGCCATGGGGGGGGGAGGGTTAGCCTCCGGAGACCTCCACGGTTCCATGTGTCAACAGCGGTGCTGCTGTTCCAGATCCACATGGACCTATGAAGCTGAGCTGGGCCCAAGAAGGGGGTTAAGTTTCGGCAGGTGCTGCTGAATTTGCCCCCTTCCCACACCTAATCCACCCTCTTCCCCTCCATCACCTTCCCATTCCCCCCACCTCATTTCATCCCCTCCCAGCCACCCACCTGCCCTCTATGCAGTCTTCCTGCAGTGGCAATTTGCCTCCGGTCTGCCGCCATGTGGACCCAGCCACTGGCCACATCTGGCAGTGTCCAGGCTGCAATCTCTGGTATGGTGCATTTGCAAAGCCGGAAAATGTGCTGTGCCACCAGGACGCACATTCCAGTGGTGCGACTAGGGGATAGGATTGGGCCATAATTTCTGTTCTTGCTGAGCTGGGGGTAACGTTCCTTGGATGTTGTGGGGTGCTCAAAAGCTGCACTCACAAGCTTCCTGCTTAGGCCTTTGCATCTCCAAAGATGTGTTCTTTGCGCTCTTTCCAAATACGTCTCCCACTCAGATCATTTGGGGTGCATAATAAATTGCAGGCTCCAGACAGCTCTTCTCAAGAAGCCTTATGTATTGTCATAGCCATTTTCAGAATTCTTTCAGGGAGTTACAGAAATATTACTCCACTGTCAAGGTGCCACATTTCCCAGCAGTTCGACTGATTTACTGGCGGGAGAGTCATGAAATCATGACAGCATTCAGTTGCAAAAAGAAAAAAAAGACTGATGTGTTATGACAGCTGAGTCTTAAAAAAAAAATTAAGTGAACATGCTTTGATTTCTGCATTTCTCCCTTGTCTCAAGGCCAAAAGATAGTGCTAAGTGTAAGTTTGGGATGATTTTACAGCTTAATGCAGCACAATCAGATACACAGCACTGGGCTTATATTCAACTTGCTGAAAATACAATCAAGAAGGTTATGGTTGCCCTTCAGTTATGAGGTTCATTAGCTGTATCTTGCAGATTGACAAGGCAAAGATGTGGGAGGAGCAGCAAGAATGTTGTCATCAGGGAACATAGCCCCTGACAATTCACTGCTGTTCACTTTGTAAGAGACTGCAGTAGGCAGTCTTGCTGTTGCTCTGTTAGTCTTGGGAAACTTACTTTATCTTTGCCTTCACAATCTGAAACAAAGACTGGGATCCAAAGATAAGACAAGACATTCAAGTCAGATTCATGGACAAGAGGTCTGGCTGAGTAATAAAGCTGCCACCTCTGAAGAACGCCTGGGACAGCAGTTCGAGACAAGTGTGGGAGGCAAGTGCAGCCAGAGAGATGCCAGACTGTGAAGGAGACCACCTGGGCAGAAGACATTCTATGCTAGATTAGAATTTATGGTTGTAACAACCCCTATATGGGGTAAACCGACTTGGATTAAAGTCGGAGGAGAAATCCAATGACAAGAAAGGCAGTACATAAATACTGGCATCATCATAAACATCGACCGCAATCCTAAAGTGGAGTTAGGCCAGCATAAACTAAGCCAGCAAAGTTTGGCCAGCACAAGGGCCACCATAAAGTGTGTTTGGACTACTCTCTGAGTCAGGGAGATGGTGCATGTCTATGTGCTGGCCTCTCTGACTCCGAGAGTGGTCCAAACATACTTAACGGTGTCCCTTGTGCTGGCCAAATTTTGCTGGTTTAGCTTATGCCGGCCTAACTCAATTCAGGATTGTGCCCATCATCACCTTGAGTTCCCATGACTGAAGAGACAAGCCACTTTGACAACTGAGCAGTGGGCTTTCCTTTTTGGCAGTGGGAACTGCTTGGCAAAAGCAGAAAGAGAAGCTCTGATTTGTTTTGTTTTGTTTGGCTGCACCTGCAGGTACCTTGTTTGGACAGCCAAAAATACATGTTTATCTTTCTTCATCTGGAGACCTGGGTTTCGGATGAAAGATACATGGCTTTTGTTTTCAAATGTGCCTCCAACTCCAGCTGGAAACGCATGTGCTTTTTTCTTGTTATGTTTTCATAACACAGCATTATGGAACACCGCTGTAGCCTTTATGAGAAAAACAGAGGCAAACAGCAGCACCTAATGGCATACCACAGCACTAACAAATACTGACATGCAGCCGTTGAAATCAGCATTTGCATGCCAAGATGAAAAGAGAAGACAGAGTGCAAAGAGGAAAAAAAATCTAATTGTGACTCTAAAGAATCCCAAGAACCTGGTGAACTACAAAACATTATCAAAAACCCTTTTTTAACTGGGGAGAAGGGTAATTAATGAGCACCTGGCACTATTTTGGTTCACATGGGAGAACATAGCAGTGAAACCTGATAGGGATCTCTATGATCAGGAGCGATGCTGGCTTTCACACTGGAATGGGTGAGAGGTGGAGGGAGACTTTGAGGACTACACTGATCTCCAAGGTTAGTTCTGCCTGTAGTCAACCCTTGAGGATGATCGCTTCAGGCTGTTCCCCACTAAAGTAATTTGGCATTTTCTTGAAAACATCATGTGAAGACTAGTAGGATCCCCATAACCTCTGAAAGACAGGTTTGTATTGCCAGTATAACTCAGCATTTTTAGCCTTGCTCCCAGGCAAAAGGAAGCGGTCTTAACTCAGATAATGGATATTAATTGCTCTAAGCCCCTATAGTCCCTTCATGGATCACTGCCTTGTTGTGGTGAAAGGGCTTGAGTAGCTCAATGAAGCTGTGAGCTATGCCATGTAGGGTTACCCAAGATGGACAGGTCATAGTAGAGAGTTCTGACTAAACATGACCTGCTGGAGAAGGAATTGGCAACCCACTCCAGTACTCTTGCCAAGAAAACCCCATGGATTACAAAACTAAAAGGCTAAACGATTGCTCCCTGGAAAGACAAATCCTGAAGCTGAAGCTCAAGTACTTTGGCCACCTCATGAGAAGAGAGGACTCTTTAGAAAAGACCCTCACGCTTGGAAAGATCGAAGGCAAAAGGAGAAGAGGGCGGCAGAGGATGAGATGGTTAGATAGTGTCACCGAAGTAATGAACATGAAATTGGGCGAACTCCGGAAGCTAGTGGAGGACAGGGAGGCCTGGCGTGCTATGGTGCATGCGGTCGTGAAGAGTTGGACTCAACTTAGCGACTGAACAACAAGAAGCCCCTGGAGAATGGCTGCAGCCCATTACCATTGTAAAGATAAGTTTTTTTAAAGGCTAAATGCCAATTAGCGGCATGATTTCATGTAAACCAATTTTTTGCACCTGGGAGGGTTCCTGCAACAGAACCCTCATGGATAAAACAGCTCCACCTGGACTGATGCTTTTACAGGGCAGGACAAAAGCAGTCTCTTGAGTTGCATACTAGGCAGAAGCAAGGTTCATAGACCTACAGCGTATCACATTGAGCTTCTAGATTGTTAGCATCTTATTAAGATACATTCCTGAATCAATTTTTAAAGATTGGTCTTTTTTAAGGAAGAATTACCTTGTTTACACAGTCATGTAAATATATCACACTTGCCAGAGATAATTAGAGTTCAGGTTTTTTTAAAAAAAGGAAAAGAGGCAGTTCTTCCTGGTTTCCTGCATAATGTTAAAATAGCTCATTAGTGATATGCGAATAAACACAAAATGTGAACAGCTTGAAAGGAACCCTCTCAGCTATGAATGCTTACAGTTTTACATCAAATCTGAACCAATTCACACCTTTCCGGCCTTTCTTCATTTAACATGTAAAAAGATACACTTAAACTATTTTTCACAGTCAGTGGCATCAAGTTCCATAGGTCAATTATATTATTTTTTTAATGGAAGCAATTTCTTGTGTTTGCTTTAAGCCTGTTTTAAAATCCACTCTTCACATGCTCCTTACCACACCATCTTTCACTCAAGTCTTGATGCCACTATACTCTGAATAAGATGTGATTCTCTTTTTACAGGTGTTCCAGATAATGAAGAGATATATTGAGAAATGGTCTTGCTTCTATAATCGTCAGTGGGGAAAAACAGATAGCTGTAGCTTCTTTTGAAGCAATGTTATTTAAAATGGAAATTGTAGAAATTGTAGTTGTGCAGCCACACAAACACAACAGAAAATAATAACGGCTAGGATGCTCTGTTTGAAGCTCAGCAGGTTTTCATTACTCTTAAGAATGTAAAATTGCACATAAACATCGAGTGTGGGTAGCTGTTGACAAGTACAAACCTTTAGTAATAACAGTTACCATTCTGCAATTTTGAAATTGTGTTGACATTGTGGAAATCGATAAAGAGTTGCAACAATGATGAAAAGACACCATGGCTCATCAATGAAGGATGGTCTTGAAGGCACCTGAGCAAAGACTAGGCAGGTGGCATCAGTGACGATCAGGATCTGACTGGGGTGACATTTTCTCTTTCCTTAAAAAAAAGACACACAATGCCTCATTGTATTAACAAAAGCAACACCCTGCGTTGTGTTTCTTCTAATGTGTGATTCTGCCCTCTAGGCCTTCTAGATATGTTTTTTTTTTCAGAGAAGACACAAGATTATTGTTTTCAGCGGCACTAGTCACCAGTTCATTTTCAGCCACAATTCAAACAAGTTGAGGAAGTTGGCAATTCAAACAAGTTGGTATCTTGTTGTCTTGTGTGTGCCCCCTGTGGCATCTGGTGGGCCACTGTGCGATGCAGAAAGCTGGACTAGATGAGCCTTTGGCCTGATCCAGCAGGGCTGTTCTAAGTGCTCGTAAACATCTTTAAAACCCCACATGATGTTGGGCCCAGGCTCCTTAAGGACTGCCTTCTTCCACACAAGTCTGTTCAGCTCCTGATACTATCCCGGAAGAATCTTTTCTGTGCCCCACTGCTGTTTGAGGACCAGTTGCTGCTCATACACAAAAGGGCCTTCTCTGTGGTGACTCCCAGCCAGTGTGTCACTCGGTCATGTGTCACTCGGTCATGTGAGTGACAGCCCAATCCTATGCCTGTCTACTCAGACATAAGGCCCATTATACGTAGACAATTGGGCTTAGTCCCAGGTAAGCGTGAATAGGATTGCAGACTGAGACTGGTGACGTTTCTGCCAACATTTTAGTGACAGCTGAACTATTGTTTCAGCATAGTTGTTGTTGTTGTTGTTGTTGTTATTTATTAGATTTCTACCCCGCCTTTTAGCCTGGAGGCACACAAGGCGGCACTACAGTACAAAAACACAATATAAAAATTAACATCAAAAAACAATTTAAAAACAATATTAAAACCATACAATAAAACAAAATTAAAACGAAACAATACAATTTAAAAACAACAAGCCCAGTGGATCATAAAATATAAAAATGTAACAAATCAGCCAGCCAGCCAGCCTGTCAACAGTTAAAAGCTTTTTGGAATAAAAAGGTCTTCAGCCCCCGCCGAAATGTTAACAACGAGGGAGCAGTTCTCAATTCTAAGGGGAGGGTGTTCCAGAGTTGGGGGGCCACCACCGAGAAGGTTCATAGGCCTTCTCTGGTCTCCTCTGAAATCTAGATTTTTTCGTCCTCTTTCTTTTCTGATATTGACAAATTGGTACAGTGCTGTTATTTTATTTACTTTTTATTATTGCTTTAAATTCCGTTATAAACCACCATGAATCTGATTGGGAAAAGGCATTTTTAAAAGACATAGATGCGCCTTTCGCAATGGAAATTCCAAGATCACAGCAGGAATTCTACCCTATTAATTAGGCTGTGGGAGGAGAGGCTCATACTAAGATACAAAGATTTTATGGATAATGTATATTCAAAATGTCATGCAATTTTGATTGATTACAATCATTTCACTGTACAGTATATTTGTGTTTGCTGTTAGGAACCTTGGATCAGTAATGAGAAAGGCAGGGTATAATTCTCTATTAAATGAATAAATAAATAAAATAAAATTAATGTTAAAAAATCTTTTTTTAAAAAACATCTTTTTAAGGGGTTTTGTGCCTGCAGTATTCTTGTAGACACAGGCCCTTTGAATCATTTATAACAGCAGTTTGGCTGCAGGTATTCCTATGGACGTGGGGGCAGGGGAAGCAGTAGCATTGCAGTATCAGCTCTGTCCCCAACCAATGCACTTTCATTAGAATCCCTGGGGGGGGGCTCTCTACAGAAATTCAAAAGAATGTGCTAGACCGGGGTGGAGCCAATAGCTGAGGTGCCACCCCTCCCTCTACACACACACACTCATTCATTATCTACAGCAGTGGTTCCCAAACTGTGGGTCAGGACCCACCAGTGGGTCATGAGCCAATTTCAAGTGGGTTGCAAAACACCTAGAGCAGCCAACATTGAAAGTATGGGGAGATAGGACACTGGACAGGGGGAGGGCTCCATGGTTATTTTGCTTGTGCCGAAGTTGTAAATAGGCTTTCCTCCCCCCCTTTCTGATTCTTTTTGGTATTAGAAAATGACAGAGAAACAACTCAACTTTCTGCTGCGTTCTCAGGAAAAGCGGCAGGCTCTGGCATCACAAGGACGGCACTTCTGGCCACGACATCACCTCTGGTGGGCCCCGGACAGACTGCCTTTCTAAAAAGTGGATTCCAGTCCTAAAACATTTAACAAGCTCTGATTTAGTGTTTGAATGCCTGGAGAGAACTACAGAATTGGAAACAACTGGTGGGAGCGGACCCAGGTCACTACTGATCTTATGATACCTTATGATCCACAGGGCTTGTTGTTTTTAAATTTTATTGCTTTGTTTTAATTTTGTTTTATTGTATTTTTTAATATTGTTTTTAAATTGTTTTTTTCTGTTGAATTTTATATTGTAATGCCGCCTTGGGTGCCTTTGGGCAAAAAGGCGGGATAGAAATCTAATAAATAAATAAATAAATAAATAAATAAATAAATAAATAAATAAAT
>JAJKFI010000051.1:5747095-5777662 GCA_029204185.1 Lerista edwardsae | reverse complement strand
AATAAATAAATAAATAAATAAATAAATAAATAAATAAATAAATAAATACTGTCCCTGAGTCAGCCACCACCTTGCCAGCTCAGTCTTTTTTTTTTGTTCTGGAGAGTATGTGCCACTGCCCCAGCCTACTGCCAGCACTGCTTTTTTTCACAGCACAAACCAACCACCCCCCTTGGGCTGACGCAAGATGCTTGTGCCAGCCCTGCGCTGTTGTGCACATACCACAAACCAAGTTTGGCTGGTGCAGGGGCAATTCTGGGCGGGGGGGGGGGGAGAGTGGAAGGGAAGGCGGAACAGAGCAGGGGTGCGCAGGCCAGGAGGTGTGCCGGCTTGGGGAGGGGGTGGAGCTCCCATCCCTAGGCTGCATGGCCCCAATTCGGGCAGCACGGCGCGCTTGGATCTGCGCCTGCTTAATAGCCCATCAGGATGGCTGGCACCTACCCCAGGGGTGATACTGCAGTATGGAATCTTCTATGCTGAGGCATTCTGAGGAGCGCAAGGAAAACACGGCAAATGGACCATAGCCAGTGGTGGTATCTAAAGCGGGATGAACCGGTATGCTGGGTGGGACTTACGTGTGATTGGCTGCCCGTCCGTTTGGTTCCACCCCCTGCCCGCCTACCACACGGGCTGCCCTGGCCTTGGAGGGGGCGCCTGCTCGCCGGGGGGAACAGGTGGGGGGGGCACCGGGTGCCTGGGTGAGCAGCGGTGGGGGGCGCCAACCAGGGGCAGCCCGCACGGCGGGCGGACAGGCAGCGGAACAGAACGGACAGTCTGCCAATCAACTGTACGTCCCGCCCAGCGTTCCAGTTCCTCCCGCTTTAGATACCACCACTGACCATAGCCATTGTGTGGTCCTTGCCCTGTGGAGGCTCCAGGCCCGGGACAGCTCTAGGAGTGATGGGGCCCAATGCAGGGCATTTCTGCGGAGCCCCCACCGCACCTGCGGGGCCCCCACTCACCAAGAAAAGTGCTTGCGATCCTACATGTGGCACTAGAAATAGTTGGTGGCGACATGACAACATCACTGGCAACTGCTTCCAGGAGTCCCATTTGGGGCTTTTAGGAGGCAGGGCCAGGTGGTGAAGCTGCTCTGCTCACCCCAGTGACTTACAGTCCATAAGATCCCAGCTGCAGCAGCAGGTGGTCTGCTTGCTGTGCTGGTGCGGTCCCCCCAAAGTGCAGGGCCCAATGTGACGACAACTCCCAGCTTGGGCTGCATATGGCACAGGCACTCCAGCCTGCTCGCTCCAGCACACAAGTTAGGGTTGTGCCCTCTATTTGGTACCGTGGCTCTGCCAGGGTTTTTAAAATAGAGGAGACGGTTAAACTGGAATAGTGGGGGTACCAGGGAGGGACAGGGTGCAAATGAAGGACCCCCCCTGCCAGTCCAATGCCTGTCCTGGCACTCCCCCGATGTGGCTGATCGACTCCACTTCAGAGCCTGGTTCAGTACCGAGTGTTCAGAACACACCAGCTTTTTAAAAGTAATGCTAGAGCACTACTCTCTGATATGGGTGTCACTTTACCGCCTTACTTGAACATGACTTCAACACATCCATTTTGTCTCTTAGCAGAAGGTCAAGGCAAACCAAATCAGCCTTCACAATGTGAGATAAGTGGAACTTGAAGTAGCACTTCATTCTCAACTCTGTGCAAAATAGCTTTTACCTTCCGAGAATTTCCCCTTGATGTGGCCCTGTAATTTGGGTCCAAGCAGGAAAACCTACAATTGCTGGTTGCCTCTCTCCACATTTTGCCACCTGGAAATGCAAAATAAATTGCATTCTAGTGTACTTTATATGGCATATCACAACTATCAGTGTGGGTAGAATCTAACAAGAATCTGAAGGGGAAGAGATCAATGAAGAAAAGTTTTGCTGCTTGATACAAAACTGCTGGTGTACTGACATACAACTTTGGTTACGTATTTCATATTTTAGCCATCTTGGACTTTTCGAACGGCCCAATCCTTTCTCCTGCCAGCCCATAGCACGAAGCTGTGCCGACGGAGCACATACTTTGTGCTATTGGGGGGGGGGGAATCAGAAGGAATATCAGAGAAGTTCTGTAAATAAAAATATTTTTTTATTTGCTTCCTGGTAGGCCATCTGATTGCTAATGGGTCTCCTTGGACCAATGCCAATTCTTTTGCTGGTGTAAGTCCAAGGGGGCATGTCAGGCCAGGAAAATGGGGATAGGATCTGGTGTGCCCAAGTGTCACTGCAATACACAAATTGTGGGCGCAATCCTAACCTGGAGTGAGGCCAGCACAGTTAGGCCAGCAAAGTTTGGCCGGCACAAGGGACACCGTAAAGCGTGTTTGAACCACACTCGGAGTCAGAGAGGCCGGCACACAGATGTGCGCCATCCTCCCTGACTCCGAGAGTGGTCCAAATGCGTTTTACGGAGGCCTTTGCGTCGGTCAAACTTTGCTGGCCTAACTGTGCTGGCCTCACTCCAGGTTAGGATTGTGCTCTGTGTGTAAATTTGGCCTTGGCCATGGGCTTGCTCCTTCCTGTGACCAAAAGAACCTTCGGCCCTTGACAAGAGCTGTGGCTGAGACGCAACAATGGGTTAATGCAGACAATCAGTGAGCACCTTTGTGTTGCTGTCACTGCCCCAAATGGCTCTGAGTGTGGGGAGACACGTACATGGCATGTTGTGGTGCCTATAATACTTTCAATCCTGCCCCCCCCCGGCTATCCTAATGTCTTACACATTATGGGTGTTGGCACATTACACTTCCCTTAATTCTCCTCTCCACCACTGTCTGGCTGCTTTCTTCAGTACCTGAGGAAATTCAGAAGTGCAATGATAACAGCAGGTGAGACCTGATTATAACTCAAATCCTGCTGTTAATTTAATTAGTTTTTTCCAGTTGAGTTTTCAAATGACTTTATTTAAAAAAAAATGGAGCCAGAGTGTTAGGTATATTCGACATCTGTTGAGTGAAATTTATTTACTTACTGCTCTTTCATGTACTTATCTCTCCATAAGGATTTTAATATTCTCTCAGGCAACTACCAATGAGGTTTTGGACTTTCAACTCTGTGATCTCTCTCCCGAGGAAGAATTTCTGATGAGGTGGGGACAAATTTGAGTATCTGTAGTCCTAGAACGGTGGTCTTCAACCTTTTTCATGCCATTACCCCAAAATATTTAAAAAATCCTATGAGACTGGGGGTGCACCACCCTCCCATCTGTCACCCCCTCCCAGACCTTGATCTGCCCTCTTCGCTGCCCGCCCCTGCCTGCCCCATTTCCCCATTTCAATTCTTGCACCTTCACAACAACCTACAAAGTAGCAGCCTAAGCATGGCTGGCCTTGGGAGCTGCAGGGCAAGGCAGCGAGAAGAGGCCGTGCAGGATTATATCAAAAACTCGCTTTTGATCAGGCAGTGCCATGATTGGATTGGATCCCAACCCTCTCTTGCACAGACTTTGAGAGGTGCACAGACGCTAAAATTTATGATCAAGAAAGTAATCTTGAGTATATAAAAGGTGACTTTTCTTCTCAGGGGTTCAGCAATGGAAAGCAGCAGGGGGCCAGCTACTTGTCGGGGGTGGGGGTGCTTGTCCGCCTCACCTTCCCTCATTGCCTCAAAAATGCTGGCATACCCCCCCCACAAACAGCTCCGATTTAGGGCACTTTTTGTCACCTGCCTGATTTGTAAAACAGCCTTCCTGGCTTGAAATAACCACCTCAGGTTATGTAGCCTGACAGACTTTTTTGAAGGACAGTCACCTCACAGCAACGCCATTAATTTTAAACATTGGCATCAATCATCCTGTGCAAACCTAAACACTGATCTGACATATTGTGTCTAGGACTGCTGGCCAAAACATGATCTGGCTCTTAATTGAGAAATAAACACCCTCATTTCAATTTAGGCATGCCTTCTTTCCTTCATTCAGTATTATTGTGCATCCACATTTAATACTTCACCAGTGCCGTGAATTGTATGGAAGGAAGGTGACTTTCAGTACCAACTAATTGTCAGATTTCTGGCAATTTTTATCTCTGTCCCCTTTAGCATTGGGATGTGACACATTCCCTGCATGGATGCATATGTAGGTATGTTTCTTTTTTTATCCTTTCTCTGGATCCAAAACCTGTGAGGTGAGGAACGAATTCTAATGACAAGCACCAGGGCAGTCTCCTTTGAAGGCAGAAGCCAGAAGCTTTGATTTCAGGTCGTTCCCCATGTGGCCTCCTTTAAAGTTCATCAGAATTAGCATTTGTTGGACTTTCTTTTTTTGGCAGTTCTGACTGTTGGCACAATCATTAAGAACGGATGATAATGCAAATAAACGTCGGAGCCCCATTAAATCATTTAATGCCACATTGTTCCGTAATGAGACTGACATTTCATTAATTCCATAAGATCAAATGCTTTTCTTTCCCATCATTACATGCATTGGGGGAGAGGTATTAATAACAGGGAGAGAATGGGATTGCACTACAGCGAACAAGAGGAGAACTGAAAGCTTGCTCAGGATAGGAATTAGATACTAGGCACAGTTTGAAATGGGACCCACGTAAAGAATTTGTGAAAGAGACAACATGAATTCACTTGGGACGTACAGAATTTGTTCTTCCAATGCTCAGTCCTTTCATATGAATGGATGGAATATGTTTTGAGGGAGAAACCCATAAATGAATATCGTGTCTGGGCACCTGGAGGATAAAAATATTTTCAAAGCCATGTGAGGGATAATTCCCTCCCCAGGCTGGGGAGGGAGGGGCGGGTGTTCAGAAGGTTTCATGATGTACACTTGTGTTAATAAAGTTAAACCCTAACTTCAGTCTGATGTCTTCCTTGGGTGTGTGTGTGTGTGTGTGCAAGGGTAATAGGCTACCTTAGAATGCCGGATGCAGGGGAGTGGCAGCAAAATACAGGTATATGGTTGTCTTATGTGCTCCCTGGGGCATCTGGTGGGCCACTGTTGGATGCATTGCATTTAAAGTTATGCTGGCCAGGCCCGAACAGAGGCGCTCCAACACACCTCCCTGCACCCGGAAACGCTCCATTCGGAGTGTAACGGAGACTAGGGAGGGAGGGCGAGCCGAAAAGCGCACAGTTTCCCTCGCGGACTGCGCGCAATGGCGCCCCACTGCTGCCCGGCGCCCATGGCTCACGCCACCCCAGGCTACAGATCAGATACGCGTCTGTCTATACACAATTTATAGCATATCCTTTCCACCATCTTTGGCACTGATGCAGAGGTGCCAAAATGGTGCCCACTGCATTCTATAGTGGGAGGGCAGTTGCAGTAGTCTCCTCTAGGTAAGGGAACAATCATTCCCTTGCCTGGGGATAAGCCTCCATGGCATGGGCAAATCTACTTGGACCTGCGATAGCCATTTTGCTGTTGCACGTCAGTGTTAATCCACACCACAGGATTGGGCCCAGGAAGGGGATAGGATATTGGTGCTGCCACTGATCCTTCCAAGCCTGATAAGTCCATCGCTCACCCCCTCCCTGCCCTGTAATGAGATATGGAAGAGCCCAAATATCATACTGGAAGAGCCCAATTATAATAGGGGCCAGAGAAATTTCTTCATGGGGCCGCATCCAGCCTGTGCGCCTCATGTTTGACACCCCTGTTCTAGCAACTTCAGACAGGGTGAGGGGGGGGGAATGGAGGGAAACGCTTAATACAGCTACCTGTATTCTTGCCTTATGGGGATGTGGTGGTGCAGCGGGTTAAGCTGCTGAGTTGCGAGCTTGCTGACTGGAAGGTAGGAGTTCAAGACCGCATGACAGAGTGAGCTCCCATTGCTTGTCCCAGCTCCTGCCAACCTAGCAGTTCAAAAGCAGTAAGAATGCAAGTAGATAAATAGGTACCACTTCGGTGGGAAGGTAACAGCATTCCGTGCACCTCGGCATATAGTCATGCTGGCCACATGACCATGGAAGCTTGTCCTCGGGCAAACGCCAGCTCTTCGGCTTAGAAACGGAGATGAGCACCAGTACCGCCCCCTACAGTCAGTCACGACTAGACCATTTGGTTGCAGGGAAACCTTTACCTTATTCTTACCTTGCCCGGGATCAGGAAATTCATTGAGTAGCAATGTGGAAACGCGACCCAGACACAACACAGGTGTCACAAATTCCTGATCAGAATCTCTTACTATGTAAGGATTTTGGGGAGTAGCTGCTACATGCAGAATTGGGGTAGGCTACTTTTGGGGGTACCTGGGTGTGAAGGAGAGTTTGGGGTATTCTGCTTCAGCGTGTAAATATGTAACTTGGGGTATGAATAGGAAGGCCATTCTTTCAGGCTGTAGGTAACAGGTTCCTTCAACAGGTTGTCATCTGAAATGCAAATGTACAATGGGTCACCAGCTTTGGGGGGGGGGACTGGGCCTGGCATCTTGAGGCTATGTGCAAAATATACAAGTAAAATGCAGATGTTTTGACACCAAAACACAGAGATTAACAAATACAGGCAGGAAATGTATACACGGATTACAAAGTTGATTAGGTCACAAAGTGAGAATATCTTCTTCCTCCCAGGAGGTGTCACTGTGGGTGGGGTGAGTGCATGTCATTAACTCAGAGATTCTTGAAATTGCATTGGGGAGAGCAATTACAAAATGTAAATACAGGCAGGAGATGCATAAAGGGATTATAAAGTTGTAAGACACAAAGAGAGAATATCTTCTTCCGCCGGGGGGGGGGGGGGGGGGGGGGGGGCCCCCCCACAGGGGCATATCAAAAGTTTGATTCATGGGCAGAGTTTTTAGGAACATGCTGGCATATGAAATTGTGGTAATGTTGCTAGATATTAGAGTCAATATTGTAACATCACCAGGAATGGAGAATATATTTTTCCATATGGAGGAGGTGTGGACTGATGGTTGAGCTGCTGGTACTGCCTGAAGCTAAGCAGGAAAATCTGCGGTTTGCTTTTGGATGAGAGACGAATGCCAGGCGGTGACAAGCTGCAGTACCTGTGATGGCAGAACAGAGTCGCTATGGAGCTGATTAGCTCACCGCAAGTGAGAGTTGCGGGTGCGTGAGGAGGCCAGCCAGCAAAGAACGGAATACGACCTTGAGGATCTGTCCAGGCTTGACTTGCGATGGCCTGCTGAGGGTTGATGGCAGGCAGCCAAAGGAGAGAACCTCACAGTGAAGGTGACATCTGGCACTGAGGATTGGCAGATCACAAGAATACTGTAGATTTGTAAAAACCCCATTGGGAAAAAAATGGTGGTTTAGACTAGCCTGCTCACGTAAGCCGCCTTGGGCATTTGCTTCGGCATGGGAAAGGCGGGGTATAAATTCTTCAAATAAAATAAATATGGGGGAAGACTCACCCACACGTTTGCTGAGCATCTGCACACTGCTCTGAACACTGGCTGCAGTTCAAATGGCTACTTCAAAGGCCATTTCAAATGTTGTCAGCTTTCCCTCCCCGCTCTGATGCAATTTTCTCACCAAAGACTGGGCTACATACAACTTTTCATCTTACAGTGTCTAACCATTTTTTAAAAATAGACACTTGTATGGCATTATACACTGAATGTTTTAATTGTTATCTACTCCACCATGACTGTTTGCTGCAGGCTGTTGGGCCTAGGAGGATTAATGGGTGAGACGCGATGGACTGTCAAATCATACATTCTCTTTTAATTAAATACTTCCGGCAGTAGTGTTTGGGCATTTTTTTAAAGAGAAAAGATAACTCTGTTTTGCTTCGTTTTATTTGCTCAGCTTCATAGCAATGACCACCATTTCCACTGATATTGGTGACAAAATTAAGGACAATTTTTGTGCAAAATCTCCCCCCCCCCCAAAAAAAATTAAAACAACAAAAATGTATAGGACTAGTTCCATACAGCATAAAGAGAAAGTTTAGATTTTTCCTGTCAATTTGTCCTTATTCTTTATAGTCCTTTTATGAAGGGGATAAAATTAAGGTGCAATCCTAATCAACTTCCCAGCAGTGATATAACTGTGCCAATGGGGCATGTGCTGCATCCTGCTGTTGGGGGGGCAGTCATGGAGGCCTCTTTAAGGTAAGGGAATGTTTATTGATTTATTTCCTTACCCCAGTGCTGAAAAGTTGGTTAGGACTCACCCTTAGTCAAGCTGATGGTTATCTTTTTTTTTTCTTTACAAAAGAGAGAGAACAGGAATACATTCCATTTTTAAACAGGTTCATGTAAGTGTAATTGATGCTTGCCAACTAGATTTTGGATTCACAATACATCTTTTGTTACCTTTTCTTCTGCCTTTCAAGCTTCTTGATTGTAAGTTACTTAGGGAAAATAATGGCTTTTATGTATACAGAAAAAAAGTTAGCCTCAAGATTATAAAAGAAAAAGAAAACCATTTGAAATGGCGTGAGATGGGCTGTGGATTCTTATCGCCCTCCAGGATGCACAGAAAGAATACTTACGGAATAAGGGAGCAGGAACACAGCGGGGCAAATTGTTCTGATTAAACTGCTGCAGAACAAAAATAACCTCCTCACAAAAAACTATTAGAGCTGTGAAGGAACAGAACCCCTAACAGTTCATAGGGTACAGCAATGGTTCTCAAAACCTTTAGACTGGGACCCACTTTTTAGAATGACACTTGTGTGGGCACTCACCAGAAGTGATGTCATTAACCTGGACATGATAACATAGCCAGAAGTGACATCATCAAGCAGAAAATGACATCACTGTGACATAATCAAACGGCATTCCTGGAACGCAAACTGGCATTCTTGGACTGCAGCAATTGCACAACCATGAAACGTCCCTGACAGAAAGCAAGGTTACGACAAATTATGATGTAAAAGCACAGAACTAAAATAATTTTTTAAAAACCCTCACTTGAAAATTCAAACTGTTAACACTCTTAAAAGGAGTATAGCAAGAGTAAGGTTTGTAGTTTCCAAGATGTAATTTCCAACACTCCCAGTTTTCTGCAACCCATCTGACATCAGGTCACAACCCGCCAAGTGGGTCCTGACCCACAGTTTAATAACACTGGGGTACAGTATATGCAATATAGTATATTGTATCCTGGAGAGGATCCTGGAAATTAGGGTTGGAAAATGCAATAGAACATAAGGGTCTTGCTAGATCAGACCAAAGGTCTGCCTAGTCTAGCACTTTGTGTGCTTCAAAGGCCAACTAGATGTATCTGGCAAACCAACACGGAGGGCATGAAAATAGCAACCTTCTGCTCCCCCCCCCCAGCAATTAATATTCAGAAATATATTGCTTCTTACACAGCGGTGTAGCTAGCAGGTGGTAAAAACACTAAGGGCACAATCCTAACCTGAAGTTAGGCCAACACAGTTAGGCCAGCAAAGTTTGGCCAGCCAAAGGGCCACTGTAAAGCTCATTTGGACCGCTCTTGGAGTCAGGGAAGATGGCGCACCTCTGTGTGCTGATCAATCTGACTCCGAGAGTGGTCCAAACATACTTTACGATGTCTCTTGTGCCAGGGACAAACTTTGCTGGCCTAACTGTGCCAGCCTAACTCCAGGTTAGGATTGTGCCCTAAGTATTTATGGTGTCACAACATGCCATATAAACAGCTCTCCCCCTCAATGCCAGACTATATCAGGTGGCTAGAGCAACACAGAGGAGATGCATTCACATTACTCTGGCTGCCAGATAGAGTATGGCTCCAGCAGTGATGGGGAGGGGCAGTTTACGTGGTGCGATGCGGTGCAATAAGTACTTAGAGTTTTGACCACTCTCTAGCTACACCACTGCTTCTACAGGTTCCATATAGCCATCTTGATTCATAGCCACTGGTTGGCCTCTCTTTTGTGTATTTGCATGATTCCCTTTTCGAAGAATTCTGTGACGCTAATTCTTCCATTCTAGTCTACTTCCAGTAATGACATCACTTCCAGATTAATGACATCACATCCAGGATGTCCCAACAGAATGCCATTCTAAAAAGTGGGTCCTGGTACTGAGAAATTTGAGAACCACTGCATTTGCTGCCATTTAGCTTTGGGAATGTGTGTGTGTGTGTGTGTGTGTGTGTGTGTGTGTGTGTGTGTGCTTGTTTTCTTTTAGTAGTAACTTTCAACCATTTATTCTCATTAAGCCTTTCTCTACTTATTTGCTTGCAAGTGCCCAGCTGCAGATACAGCTGCACATTCATTGTTCCCTAAAAGCATCCTGTTTGCTCCAGCTGAACATTGGCAGGCTGGGAGTCCAACTTAGGAATTGGCAAATGTAGATATGATTTTCTTTTGTAATGTCACCTGGGTGACAATAGACCTCAGCAAGCAAGCAAGCAAGCAAGGAAACCTTATTGTTAGGTGATAATTATTATTAGCCCAGCTTACCTCAACTACAACCCCAAAACCCTGGCTGCTGATCAAACTGTGTAGGCCTAAGCCTGAAATCAAAATGGCAGTGGGACCACCAGTAGTGTAGCAAGTGGAGGGCATGAGGGCAGTCTGCCCCAGGTGATACTCTCTGGGGGATGATTGGCGTGCCACCCAAGCCCCCACCAAGCAAAGGCCTGTGCCATGTTGGAGGATGGATGGGCCCTCCTGAGGCGCCAAACTGCCAGAAATGGGTGGTGCACACGATAATGTCATTGTGTCACTGCTGAACAACAGCTGGGTGCTGTGCATTGATCCAGACGAATACAGGGGGTGTAGTGTGTTACAGGGGTGTGACACCCTCCCCAGGCACTAGTGATGACACTGGGGAGCACTGCCATGAACCATCTGAGGTGTAATCAACCATCTGAGGGGTCTCAACCAGCGGTGTTATGCTGCCAGAACGCTGGGCGGGACATCCAGGTGATCGACAGCCCACCCGTCGCGTTCTGCAGCGTTAACGCCGTTTGCGTAACCAATTACGCCGCTTGCGTACGTTACGCAAACGGCGTAACGCTGAGGAACACGACGGGCGGGCTGTCGATCACCCGGATGTCCCGCCCAGCGTTCCGGCAGCATAACACCGCTGGTCTCAACCCACCTGTTGTGGTCTACCCTGACTGGCAGTCAGATCCCAAGATTCCAGGCCCTCATAAGAGGTAGGCATTGCCCTGCAACCTAACCTAACCCCGCAACCTGAAAAATAATTATTAGCTTTGCCCTTGCTTGGTTTTTTAAAGTGTATGAGTGGCAATCTTGCAAAGATCCCACGAAGACTGAAGTCCTCCAGCATCTCCACTGGAAATAAAAAATGGCCAAAACAGAGCCCTGAAGAATGTGTGTGCTCTGGGCAACAACTCAAGGTCCATTGAAGTAAGAAGTGGGTGTCTGCAGTTTCTAAGCCCCACCCTCTTGTACCAATAAGGTATGGAGACCGTCTCCCTTGCCTCATGAATGGTGGGGGCAAAAATGCTCCAAGACAGGATAGGAGCAGTGTTATCAAAACAAGCCTAGTCTTCACTGCTATGGAATTTACAAAAGGGCAATGTTACCAAATGCAAAGTGACCTCAGACATATCAGAATGCAACCAGCTCTGAAGACTCCTGGTGCCGAGACATCATTTGAGCTGACAGTTTCTAAATGTTTGACCTGATCTGTCACATTGTTACATACGGCGTCCCTTTGCAGCACCATGACTTTATCCCATCTGACACTGGAGGAGGGGCTGGCGAGCTCTGGACTCCATCTGCAGGTGTTTCGCTCGTGGCACTTCCAGATTGGTTCGGAGCAGGAATGCTTGCCTTGGACTCCTGACGAGAATCACAGTTGGCATTCCTTTGCTATACGTAGGGTCATGGAACTAAAAGCCAGGACATAACTCCTGGGAACTCACTCCTTAACAAAACGGGAAGAGATCAAAGGATCATCACATCCAGCCTTCCCTTTGCTAGGACAGGTCCTTAGAATGGCAGGATGTGGCTGGATTTTCAAGATTTGCTAGTTTAACCAGATGCATACCATTTTTTCTCAAGCCCAACACCTCCCTTCTCCCCAGGATTCTCAAAACTGTCTGTGTTGGGATGTTCATTGTTGGAAAATATTTTTCTTACTCTCGCATCTTCAGGCTAATCAAAATGGAGAAGAAAAATGTCCTTTTCGGTCCCATATGGTGTCCAGCTAATCCCACACTCTTGTGGGGTAAGCAGTACAGGGCTGAGAGATGGTGGGATGGACTTGTAAGAGACGCCTTGTGGCCTCCTGATTGACCCACATACAGTATAGTGACGCATGTTGTGGAAGTGCATTGCCTCAGGCTGTGAAGGTCAGTCAGGAGGTACATGGCAGTTCTTAAAAGTTCATCATCCTGCAGGACTGGACAGAGAGAGAGAGAGAGAGAGCGCAATCCTAACCTAGAATTAGTCCGGCATAAGCTAAGCCGGCAAAGTTTGGCCAGCACAAGGGACACCATAAAGTATGTTTAGACCACTCTCGGAGTCAAAGAGGCCAGCAGCACACAGACGTGTGCCATCCTCCCTGACTCCGAGAGTGATCCAAACGCACTTTATAGTGTCCCTTATGCTGGCCAAACTTTGCTGGCCTAACTGTGCTGGCCTAACTCCAGGTTAGGATTGCGTGCACACACACACACACACACACACACACACACCACATCACTTGCAGAGCCATGGCAGGGAATGGCTGTTCATTCCTATTTCCTACCCAGATATTTACTGGACACATTTCTTCCACAAATTCTATAATTTCTTCCATGACACTCAAGGTGGAATTAATGAGGTTGTTCCATTTTATCAGCACAGAAGCCCTGCAAAGTAGGGTTTGCTGAGTGGTAACAGCTCACCTAAGGCCACCTAGTGGATTTCATGGGCAAATGGTGGGATTTATACTGGAGCCTGTCTGGTGTCTTTTCTCACACACACACACACACACACACACACACACACGCGCAGAGAGAGAGAGAGAGAGAGAGATCTTAAACCAACCTAGTGACAGATGAAGGTTTAACACTGAGGTCATCACTTGTACACAGTATGTACAAGGATGTAAGCCTGGTGGTGGTATGTTTGAGTGAATGGGCAGAAACATATGTGCCTAAGAACAACCATGGCCTGTATGGAAATCCTTAAATCAACTGTGTGCTGGGGTAGGAAGATCTAAGGACAACCTGAGGAAATGGGGTTTCCCCATAAAAGACATGCTGTGTGAATGTGGAGAAGAACAAAGCGTCTCACATATGCCACAGTGCACACGGTGCCCCTCTACATGCACAATGGAAGACCTTATGTTGGCAACAGAGAATGCTGCTGAAGTGGCCCAGTATTGGTCAAATGATATCTAGTTTTAACTTTGTATTTTATTCTAAAAACATATTTTGATGTATGTATAAAATTATATTAATGTAGGTGCTGCTGACACAAATAAATAAATAAATAAATAAATACATACATACATACATACATACATACATACATACATACATAAAGACTTGTACACAGGATTGCTGAAACCAAATCTTCTTCCCTTGTTTGTACCCTGTTTTTTCTAAACCAGACGAATTAGGCTGTATATAGTAGTATAGCAGCAGTCAAGAATCCAAGGCTCCAAAGCAAACATCTCTCTTGACTTAAGATCCTATTACAATAGTAACAGCCGTTCAATTAGCCATTAAATTAAGTTTAAAAAAAACCCCAGAAAAATCATATTAGTGCATTTTGCAGAATATATCCTCTGGCTCCACTTCTTAATTGGGAGATGGACTGTTTGCCCAGCCAGTAAACAAAAGCAGCAAAAGAAAATAAATGTCATACATTTTTCTCTCTACAATAAACATGCACCTGTGTGACGCACGCTATTATAATATGGCCAAAATACTCCTGGGGAATAATTGTGAAAACCTTGCACCTCACTGTTTCTAAAAGGCTCTTGCTAATCAGGACATGAATGAGAGAAAGAGAGATATGTTTAATAAGCCTTGATAATCAGATTGGTTAACCTTTCTGTACTGGGCATCCTTCCAGAAATCAGAAAATTATGATATTAACAATGCAGCTGGGAAGGGCATCTATCAAGCCTGCACTCTTGGCTGACCAACCTGCCAGCAAGAAATGAGCCAAGAACCATTTGGGTAGATGTTGGCTCCGAGTGCCTGTTTCACTCTGCGCTGAGATCTGGGAAAGATGTGTGTTAAATAAATGCACGAGCCGAAACAATCGATGGAAGGGAAACGACACGCTACTGGGTGCCATTTTCCTCTCGCCATGAAATAGCCAAGTTAAATGGAAAGATCACATTCAGTTTTCAAATCGTAAGTCACAAAAGAGGACACATTATTTTATTGGGGCCTATAAAAGAAAACCCCGGGCTTATGGCTACTTTGAACAACACACGCAGGACTTCTAGTACACAGCCAAGCTGAAATGAAGCACTTGCACAACCTGCAAATGCAGGGGTGTCAAACACAAGGCCCAAGGGCCAGAAGCAGCTCCCAGAGGCTCTGATCCCTGTTATAATTGGCTCTCCCAGGCACCTCTCCTCTGCTGAGCTGGAAAGTGATGTGATCAAGACTTGTATAGCTTCTCTTCTGTCATTTGCAGCTGATGAGCTCCTCCTTGAGGAAAAAAGTGCTGATTCCTGGCCATCATCTGCTTAATGACATCACTTCTGCTTAATGATGTCACTTCCTACTTAATGATGTCATTTACAGCGCAATCCTAAGCTGGCGGGCTGAATTGGAAAAGGCAGGAGCCAGTGGTGTCATCTACTCTCTCGCAAGCCGGAACGCTGGGCGGGACTTGAGTGATTGACAGCCCGTCGACTCACTTCCGGTTTCTTCGCGCGCCCCGCACGGCTTTCCCTCGCCTCGGAAGGGGCGCCTGCTCGCCCAGGCACCCGGCGCGCCCCCCACCCATCCCCCCTGGCGAGCAGGCGCTCCCTCCGAGGCGAGGGAAAGCCGCGCGGGGCGCGCGAAGAAACCGGAAGTGAGTCGACGGGCTGTCAATCACTCAAGTCCCGCCCAGCGTTCCGGCTTGCGAGAGAGTAGATGACACCACTGGCAGGAGCTACCCCAAGGATAGGGAGTGGTATCAGCAAAGGCCCCTGCCTTGTCCCAGATAAACCAGGGATTATAGGGTTAATCCCAGAAGGTAGTTGCAAGCCTTGCACAGGTGCAGATGGGTGTGGCTGATGAATTAAAGCCTGCCCACTGATTGTCCTCAGTATATTGGCCTAGGTATAAAGCTGGGATGAGAGAGGGAGAGGGAACTGAAGGGACCTGGGAAGGTCCTAGTAAGGGAAGCTGTGTAGGTACTGGAGGATGGTACCTGGGATGCAGTGCTGGATGGACGGATTGCTGACTGCCTGAAGGACTGAGGAACTGGCTGAAAGACTGGAGAAGGTAAGATGACTGTGGGAAACAGTTGTTTGGGTGCCATGCCCCTGGAGCCACCAAAGGAAGGAGGCAGTTGTAGTTGGGACAAGCTGACTGCCTATTGTGGTGGGTATTTTGAGCAAAGCCATTGATGAGGGCAGTCTGGAGGAGGCTGACTGGGCAGTGATCCCAAACAAAAGCTGCTGAAAGAGAGGAGGCCCAGTGGGTGACTGACCCCCTCCCTCTTGCCTATCTCTGAGGCTGCTCTGTGGGGAAACTAGTTAGCCTAGTGTGGGCATCGAGGTCCTTGGGGAGGCCCGACAGGGAATTTGGTGGAACCTAACTTTAAGTTCTCTGTTGCAGGACGGGATTTGATGGAACACGGGCCTGTGCTGCATCCAGCACAGCTTCCAAGGAGACTAGAGCCTCCCTGGTGTGCTCCTCGGATCTGCGCCCACAAAATTGCAGAACTAAAGAGACCATGCGGCCCAAATCTGGGCCACGTGGCCTGGGGATGAGGCCTTGGATGTGGCGTAACAGCTGCATTCCAAGCCCGCTGGATCACCCGTCCAGTTCTGCCCACCTATCCCCGCCCATTTCTGGCCTCCCACCCTCCCAGAACTGCCCCTATGCCAGCCAAGTTTGGCTGGCACACAGGCGGTTCTCCACACGCAGTCCCAGGCCTGTGTTATAGCTAGCGCCGGTCTGGGAACATTAGCATCAACACAGGGGTGCCAGTCAGTGCTCCCTCATTGACACTAATGACATCGCATCAACGGACATGGTACCTTAATGATGGTACTCAGCAGGCACCATGAATGTTATTCGGTCCACTGTGCTCATGTTTCCAGGGAAGAGCTAAGCACATGCTCATCAATCAGTGATTTCAATGAGGCCTCAAAGTGCTTAGCTTTGGATGGGGTGTGTTTCTGAGCGGGGTCTGGGATTGAAGATCTCGGTGCTATTTGAAGCTGTAGCTCTGAACTCAGCAGCCCCGGAACAGTCTCCTGAACTCCCTTGAAATCAACATTTTGATTCTTTGCTACCAAACCTGTTTATTGAAATGGGGGGGGGGACTTCACTTGGAGAGCCAACATGAAAGGAATATGAATACATTCTGGCATTTTACTTCCATTCTGTTCATCCTGAGTCAATTTATGCAACAGAACAATGCAGAGGCTCCAACCTCCCCCATCTCTATTTACTTCGTTTTATTCAAACACCCTGTCTGATCTCTGATGTCAAAAGAGGGGCCTCTGGCTGGCAGAGAAGGAAGACAACCGAATGTGCATGGCTCATCTCGCCATTGCTGTGTCTAACACCCTGTCTAAACAATACATTCACCTCAAGGTGTGTAGATAATCCACCTCATATTGGGGTTTGTTGAGCTGCATAATTAAATGAGATTTTCTGCCAATTCACCTCGTAGTTGTGTGGTGTTTGTACTGTTTAGGCTGTAAGCACATCAGATCCTAGGTTTGTGAGGACAGAGCCATCTGTTTTGACAATCCCAGTCTGAATTTGGTCCTGATCCTGAATACTCCAATGGCCCAATCTTATAACCTGCCGGTCCACTGGTCATCATATCTGACATCTGGGTATGCTTTCCGAGCTTCCAGCAGGAGCAGCTTTAGGCTGGCCAAGCTGTTAATCGTTCTTTTTTAGAAGGTTTCTTCCTTAGAAGCAGACATTCCACTCCTCTGAATTCCTGCAGCATCACTTGCATTGCTTGCCCTCCCACAGTGAGGTCACATCAATGACTCCTCCTGGCTCCGTCCTTTCATTACAACTCCATCAGCTTTCTGGTCTCCCATCCAGAATTCAACCAAGACCTGAATCGATTGCCCAAATTCTAGGTGAGCCTAAATTCTAATACTACGAGACAGGGAAAAACACTTATCTCCATCCACTTTCTCCACATCATGCCCAAGAATCTGAAGATTCACCTGCTCTTAGATTAGCATGTTCTGTGTCAGGTTCCTAGGTGGGGACCATTTCCAACCTGGCCATCACCTGAAAGGAGTAGTCACGCACGCAGTATGTCACCTGACATTTGCAGGAAACTTCAGTGAGAATATTTCATTTGAGAACAATCCAGTAGTCATTTAAGCACAGCTCGTTAAGGCAATCGTCCTCCAGGAAATCTTGAGAACACGCTGTCATAAAATTGCAGGTTGATAAGCATGTTGCTAAATAATTCAATGACCCAGCTGCCACCGAGTCGTGTTCAGGCACCAATACTAAACTCTATTTAAAAATCTTGCACGCTAAACACCAGGGGCAAAAAAAGCAAAATAAAATCTTTGGGTGTGATTAGCCGGCTTTCATCGCCAAGTTGTCTAAAAGCCTAGAATAAAGCGAGGCCAAGGAGACCTCATTAAAAATACTCAAAAGTACAACATTATAGTCTATTTTTAGAGGAACTAAACCATCGACCTTCCCACAGGTAACGCCATGTTTACTGCATTTCGCATGTGAGTGATGAACGTTTATTTCTCAAAAATTAATTAGGAGTACAGTAATCCTTTTCATCCTTTTGCCCACCCTTTTGCTCATGGAGCTCACCCACAGACTACTAATCTTACTGATAGCTTGGGGAAAAAAATAATGCAAAATGCCTTGGATTTTCTTTTCATTCACTGGGTTCTTCTAAAACATCGCATGCTTGTGCCGATTTTCCTCTCTCTGGATGGACCTTGGTCTATTAGGAGAGTGCAGGACCAGCAGGGCTGCCTTTCAGTCAATGTAACCAGTGTCACATCGGGCCCCACACTTTGGGGGCCCCCGCATCAACACAGCAAGAATATAACCTGATGCTGCAGCCAGAATCTCTATGGGCTGTAAGTCAGTGGGGTGAGCAGAGCAGCTTTACCTTGAGCCATTCCACCTACACCTGCCGCCTCCTCCTCCTCCTCCTCCTCCTCCTCCTCCTAATAATAATAATAATAATAATAATAATTAATGCTAGTATTTATATACCGCCTTTCTTTGGCCATTAGATTGCTCCTCTGGCTTTAATTCAAGGCGGTTTACATAGGCAGGCTTTATTTCTCTAAACCCGCAAGGGGTTTTTACAAATTACAGAGAAGTTCTCTCTTTCAAGAACTACAACAACATACAGATGGAACTTTCATGGTCTAGTCTTCCTTTCTGGCCACACGCTTGCCTTCCTGCTGGCTGATAAACGTCTTCTCTGCTCCCACCAAAGAAACAGCTGGCCCGCACAACTCCTCTCTCACAGGCTGCTGGAGGCAGCTCTTATCAGTCACACTTCTCAAGGTCTGCCACTCATGGAGACTTCTGGTATTCACAAACTGGCAACCTTCGGATCTTATCTTCGGGCTAAACCTCCTGCCCAAAATGGGCCTCCTGAAGCAATTGGTGGTGACATCCTCATGTCACCACCACCAATTTCCAAGTGCCACATGGCACTACAAGCGCTTTTCTTGGTGAGTGGGGGGGCAGGAAGGGTGGGGGGCCATGGAATGCCCCGCATTGAGCCCTGCCATTCTTGGAGCTGGTCCTGAGTACCAGGCAACACGTATGATTATTAACTTCAATGGAGGCCAAAGCCCAAAGTTGGGCTGCCTCTCGGAGGTACATATTTGTCAGGAATGCAATGAGAATTTCTTGTCTGGAATTCAGAATCACCTGGTCCCCTCCAGGAAGACAGGTACAAGGCCCTGCCAGTGCACTTCTACTCCATATTCAATTTATCCTGCCCAGCCATAGTCAGGCATTCATATGGGTAAAAAATGTACATGTAGAGGGGACAGTAGTCAACCCACCGTGCCTTGCTAAAGCTGTCAACAAGCCTCCCGCCATTGGCTTCCACCAGCTTCTACGGAGGTTACTAGAGAAAGCTGAAATTAAACCACCGACCATCGATCCTGGATTACATCACTGCAGATTCAGTTACTCCATCGTGTGTCCTTTCCTTAGGGCAATGGTCACCTTTAAAAGCACAGCAATTGCTACAACGTTTTGATAAAACAGAACATCAACTGCAACTCTCGCCCACACATTCTCTGTTACCTAATGCAAGTGCCCTGGATGCTACATTCAATATGTTGGCAAAACAACAGACCCTCATACATGTCTCTGAAATTTTAAAAAAAAATCAGCAACAGCAGCAAAAAACCTCATGCGGCATTTGTTAAGTGTTTTAATTCTGATGGCCACAACCTCTCAGAGATATTTTGTACCGAGAAATTATCAAATCCTGGAGTGTCTAAAATAAGAGGAAATGTCTTGCTATGTCGATTATTCGATATACTCGGATACCCCTTGGCCTTCAGCTTGAGAACAACACTTGGTCTGTGTGTCTCATAAGCCTCTGGCAGGAAGTACCCAGCTGAGAATTCTTCTACCGCTAGCATTCTCAGCACCGTCATCACCATAGCTTGCATTTAAATCATGACATTGTTATTGACGAATGCAGAAGCTGAAAGGTTTAGATCAATGGTTCTCAAACCTCTTAGCACCAGGACCCACTTTTAGAATGGAACTTGGGTCAGGACCCACCAGAAGTTATGACATTGTTCTGCCAGAAACTCCCTGCTGGGCCTCCCCGAGGGCCCCAATGCCCACACTAGGCTGACTAGTTTCCCCTTTAAGCAGCCTCAGAGATAGGCAAGAGGGAGAGGGCTCATTCACCCACTGGTTCTCCTCTCTTCCAGCAGCCTTGCTTGGATTCACCGGCTGGCCAGCCTCCTCCAGGCTGCCCTCATCACTGGCTTAGCTCAAAATACCCTAACCTGGCACCTCAAAACCCCACCACCAAACAATAGGCAGTCAGCTTACCTAAGCCACACCTGCCTCCTCCACTCAGTGGCTCCAGGGGCATGGCAGCCATACAACAATTCCCAATAGTCTTCCACAACAACCTTACCTTCCTTATCCAGTCCAACAATCCATCAGTCCATCCAGCTCCTACACCTACCCGGTGCCAATCACCCTTCCTTTATCCAATCCTTTAATGATCGGTCCATCCAGCACCTACCTGGTGCTAACTTACTGCAGCTCCTGCCTCCAACTTTATACTGAGGCCAACCAATCGGTGTCTGTTGCTGGGCAGGCTCTAGCTCATCAACCACACCCTTCTGCACCTGTGCTAATCACCCTTCCTAGCCAGGGCCCTCATCAGCCTACCTAGGATGCAGTTGTGTTCCTGCTGCAGGAGTTCTGGGATTAACCCCATACTTCCTGGTTTATTTGGCCACTGCTGATACTATTCCCTATCTCCTCAGGGTATCTCCTGCCTTTTCCGATACAGTTATTAACCTAGACGTGATGTCATAGCCGGAAATGACATCAACAAGCAGGAAGTGCCATCATTGTGACATAATCAAATGACACTTCTGGAATGTAAACTGGCCTTATTGAACTGTAGAAATTGCACAACCATGAAACATCCCTGATAGAAAGCAAGATTAGGGCAAAATATTATGTAAAAGCACTGAACTAAAAACAATTTTTAAAAAAATTTCACTGGAAAATTCAAGCTGTTAACACTCAGAAAAATATAGCAAGAGTAAAGCCTGCAGCTTCCAATATGGCCACCATTCATTTCAATGTGTATTTACATAATTTTCAATAAATTAGTCTTAATGTTACCATGGTATGTGACTACATTTGAGGAAATGTTACAGATCTAACAGGCTCCTATGTATATTCTTCTAACAGTAGTCAATGGAGCTTACTCCTGGGTAAATATGGATTGGATTGCAGTCTTTGTGATGTTTGGGAAATTTATTTCAAACAGATGAGCAATTGCTTAGGAAGGGTTTTCTTTAAATAATTTTTTTTAGAATTATACTTATTGTAAACTTTTAATTGACTGAGGGCCCAATCCTGTCCAACATTCTGGTGCTGATGCAACTGCAACATGATGAGCAAATGTTCTCTTACCTTGAGGAGGCCTCCATGACTGCCCCATTACCATAGACTGCAGCACACACCATTGGGATGGCTACATCAGGGCTGAAAATTGGATATGATTTGACCCTTAATTGATTTGATTTGCTTTTGTCATATCGGGGGTGTTAAAAATTTTTCCTGCTTGATGATGTCACCTCCAACCATGACATCACTTCCAGAGTAATGACATTACTTCCAATGGGTCCCAACAGGCTGTCGTTCTAAAAATTGGAGCCCATAGACCCAAAAATGTTTGCTGTCATAGAGGTCGGTAGGCAGTGACAAGAAAAACATTGAAAATTGCTGGGACATTAAAGTGTTAAATGTTCCCTCTTTGGCCTACTGTTTATTTAGATAATATTATTAGTTCACATTTGACTGTATCTGTCAAGGATCAAGAACCTACAGTCTCCAGCACTATCTGGTTGCTTCTGTCATTGAAACACACACATACACACACACACGGGGACACACACAATGAAACCTAAATTTAATTTTCTGAATGTTTCTGTTTTCTATTAACCTAAGTACAAAGTTAAATACTCAGACCCCCAAGATGGCAATAAGGAGGAAGCCTGGACCCACTCTGTGAAACATTCTGAATTCCACCACACAGAAAGATGTCAAGGAGGCTATCCAGAAAAACCCTGTATTTCCCCTGTCCTCCCACAGGTACGGATGAACCCTGCATTCCTCCTCCCAACCTTGCTCTTTCCCCCAGCAACTCTGGCAGTTTTTAAAATCATGAAGACTCAAGAATGGGTCCTGTTGTCAGTTACTTTGGTTTGGAAATGGAGCTGAACCATCTATTTTGGACGCTCGCGCTTGAATTCAGACATTTCGCCCATTGGAACTCTTTCAGCCCAATGTGCCTTACCTGTCCTGCCTCGATTGCCATGCGCATGAGAGTCATTAATTCACAGTCTCTCTCTGCTCCTGTTTCACTGCAGGGCCAAGAAGGAGGTCGCCAGGTATAGCTCTTCCAAATGTTTCTCTTCGAGGAGTCTTACAAGAAATAAAACTGTGGATGTGGTTCTTAAGAAAACTCAACCCTTTCCGTTTGAGCAACAAAGCCGGGATTTTTAGTCATCATCAATTTGAACAGTTCACATAAGAATAGAACAAAGGCCCCATCCAGTCCAGCTTCCTGTTTTCTACAGGGAATCATCAGTTGCTTCTGGGAAATCCACATGCAGGAAAGAAAGGCGTACTTTGTTCCCATCATTTTCTTTCAAGGTATACTGCCATTGAACCTGGAAGCTCAGGTTCAGAGCACATAGTCAGGTTCAGGCTCAGGCTCAGGCACAGAGTCAACATGACTAGTAGCTACTGATAGATCCATCCTCCATGAATGTGTCTGATCACCAAAGCAATCTAAGCTAGTGGCCATACCACATAATGTGGCAATGAATTCCAGTCTGCTTATGTACAGTGTGAAGTACCTCCTGTTGTCCACCCTGTTTCTCCTACATTGGTTTAAGTGGATGACCCCTGCTTCTAATACGGAGAGATGGAGGAACTCATCTCTCTATCCACCCTCTCCATGCCTTGCATAATTTGGTCCCCCTCAACCAAGTCTTCCCTTACTGCTTTTTCTCTCATAAGAACACAAGAAGCGCCCTACTGGATCAGGCCAAAGCCCATCTAGTCCAGCTTCCTGTATCTCACCGTGGCCCACCAGATGCCTCAGGGAGCACACAAGATAACAAGATGCCTGCATCCCATGGCCACTCCCTTGTATCTGAGGTAGCTTACTTCTAAAGTATGGAGGCTGCACCATTCATCATGACCTGTGGCCTGCGATTGATGTTTTTTCCTCCAGAAGTCTGTCCAAACCCCTTTGAAAGACATTTAAGCCAGATGCCATCACCATCTCCTGTTGCAAGGAGTTCCACAGATTAATAATCTGCTGGGTAAAAAAAAATTCCTTTTATCACTTCTCAATCTCCCAACACTCCTGGTTTAATGGATGTCCCCTAGTTCTGGTATTGTAAGAAAGGGAAATAGGCTGCCCATTCACCCAGTTTGGAGAAGTCCTTTGTTTTTTTATCATCTTGAAGATTCTATTATCATCTGCAAACTTGACCAGTCTACCTCCCCGCCCATAGCTGGGAATGTGCAAAGAGGCCAGCTGGCAAAAGAACGAAGTATGACTTTGAGGACCTGTCTAGGCTGGACTTACGTTTGCTGCTGAAGCTCGCTGTCACATGGACAGAGGAGAGAACCACACTGAGAAAGCTACATCTAGGACTGAGGATTTGATGAATCACAGAATACTGTATATTGTAAAAGCCCCACTGAAAAAAAAATGGTATAGACTATCCTGCCCATGTATGCTATCCTGGGCATTTACTTTGGCATGGGAAAGGCAGGATACAAATTCTTCAAATAAATAATACAATAAATAAATATCATTTTAGGCCGGCACTGTTAGGCAGCAAAATTTGTCGGGCACAAAGGACACCGTAAGGTATGTTTGGACCACTCTTGAAGTCAGAGAGGCCAGCACACAGACGTGCACCATCCCCCTTGACTCCGAGAGTGGTCCAAACACGCTTTATGGTGGCCCTTGTGCCGGCCACACTTTGCTGGCCTAACTGTGCCAGTCTAACTCGAGGTTAGGGTTGTGCTCTTAGGAACACATTAAAATGCACTGATCCCCAAGACACGTCTTTGGAGAACCCCACTTCTTATTTTCCTCCACTCTGAAAATTGCCCATTTATTCCATTGTATCCTGTTCTTCAACCAGTTTCCAATCCATAGAAAGGATCTTCTCCTCCTGTCCCACGACTGCTCACCATGTCAGCCACTGAGAGGCTTGCCTAGCCTTCGGGCGTCCCTTATGACTGACAGCTAGAAAAGCATTGCTGGTGGGCTTGTCTGTTTTTAGAGCAATTCTGACAGCTGGAAGATCTACTGGGAGAAAGCAAACGAAGTATCCTGTCGCTATTGTTGAAAAATGAATATATCCATCTCACACTTTCTGAAGATAGTGGGGGTTTGAGATTTTGCAAAGGGGCAACCTGGTCATATCATGCAAAGCAAATGAAATTATTCTGGATGAAAATCATGCATTGGGGAATATCAACAGCTTAGCTCAGGACTTTTTGAGGGGGCCTTCAATGTTATTAAGTGGGCTTTATGTAATACCAGCTTTTTGTTACCCAGCGTTGCCCGGGTAACAAAATTATCTTCCAGAGTTTATGAGTTTGTATCCCTTCTCGCCCCCCATGCTGACAGGGGCCGAACCCAGACTCCAACTGTGTCAGGAGCATCGCCACTCGCCTCGGCGACCCCGGAAACTACGGATCCGACGCTGATTTCGCCTGTTTTCAACATGCACTCCCACCCCCGGGGGCGCTAGGGGGGGGCTGACCCCCACAATGTTTGTCACCAGGCCGCAAGGCATGCGCGTGCCAAGTCTGGCTCCAATTGCTCCAGGCATCACAGTGGGGCATGGCGGATGTTTTGTTTTGCACCCCTTCTTGCCCCCCACACTGAGGGGGGGCGCACCCGGACTCCGATGGTGTCGGGAGCATCGCGGCTTGCCCCGGCAACCCCGGAAACTGTGGATTCAATGCTGATTTCGGCCATTTTCGACCATTTACATGTGGGGATCCCCGCATACCCCCACCCCTGGGGGTGCTAGGGGGGTCTGACCCCCACAATGTTTGTCGCTAGGCCGCAAGGTGTATGCGTGCCAAGTTTCATGTCGATCGGTCCAGGCATTCCAGCATGGCATGGCGGATGTTTTGTTTCGCACCCCTTTGGCCGTCTTGACATGGGGGCCCCTGCGCACCCCTGCCCCCGGGGGTGCTAGGGGGCCCCAACCCCCGCAGTGTTTGTGGCCAGGCCGCTAGGCTTCTGCATGCCGAGTTTGGTGCCAATCAGTCCAGGCGTTCCAGCAGGGCATGGCGGACATTTGGTTTCGCACCCCTACTTGCCCCCCACGTCAAGGGGGGGCTGAACCCGGACTCCAACAGCGTCGAGAGCATTGCCGTTCATCTCGGCGACCCCGGAAACTGTGGATTTGACGCCGATTTCAGCCGTTTTTGACCGTTCCCACACGGGGACCCCTGCGTACCCCCACTCCTGGGGGCGCTAAGGGGGCCTGACCCCCGCAGTGTTTGTTGCCAGGCCGCAAGCTGTATGCATGCCAAGTTTCGTGCCAATCGCTCCAGGCGTTGCGGAGCCTATGCGAAACATACACACACACACACACACACACACACGCACACACACACATACACGCACACACACACACGCTCTTCTTTATATACAGTATATAGATTTCTAGTATGTTGCTTTTTTAAAGAATTCCATTTCCATTCACTCCTATTGTCCATGTTTGATTGGACAATTCCTATTTTCTGGAATCTGTTCATGGTAGATCACCATCCTTATTTTCACCTTGTCAGTTTCCATCAAACCTAAGCATTGCAGGAGACCCTCAATGGCAGTAGGGCAGATTTGATCAGGAATTCTGGACCAAATGAAATGCCTGGATTGTCTTCAAGGGAAGCCTCACATAAAGCATATTACAGTCATCCAAGCTAGAGGAGACAGCAACACATAATGATTGAGGCTATGACGTATGCTCATCTATCAGGCCAAATGGAGAGAAGCAGTTCTCGCCTTAATTTCCAGGTGAGCTGGTTGTTGGTTGGGGACAATGATACTAATGACAACTTGGAATAAACAGCAGGTCGTATCCACCCGAAGGGACTGAGCTTGGCTTATCGGGACTGATTCCAAAGTGTGTGTGTGGCTGAACACAGAAGTTTGAATTTGGTTCGGAAATTAGTTTGGAAGAGGAGGAGGGAGAGGAGGGACTGATGGATCTTGCTGGACTATTGCTTGTTCTGCTTGTGTGCTCATTGGTGATCATTTGGAAATAAGCAGGTCCTTTCAGAGATACTACAGATCTGGGCAGCCCAATCCTAACCTGCACTGGGCAGCAAGGCTGCATGCTCTACGCGGTATCCAGTGCAGGTTAGGTGCCGACTGGAGGCCTCCTCGAAGTAAGGGGATATTTCCCCCCCCCTACCCCAAGTAATATCCCAGCCTGCCTTATGGGGCTACCTGAACCTCCACTCGCTATTTAGCTGGTCTGAGCAGCCCGGCTGGCCTGGGAGTGGGGTTAGGGTAGGGCAGAGGAGGGCCTGATCTGCCCCCTTTCTGCCCTTCCCTACCAAGAAACGCCCTCTCACCATCCTCTCACAGCCCCTGCACCACTCGTGGCATACTTACCTCTACCGAGGCCAGGCCTCTGGATACAGTCAGACATGTCATGTAGTGGGTATGCGGGTACCCGTTCCTAGGATTAGGGTGGCCCCGCCCATTCACCCGCCCACTTGTCGTCTCCGTAAGTGCTCCGCTCTGCCCCCTGCAACGTTTGAATTGCCTGCACATTTGAATTGCCTGCACGTTCTCAGAGCCAGGCAGGCAGGCAGGCAGGCAGCGGAGCGAGGGAGACCAACGGCAGCAGCAGCGTGAGCAGGTAGGCTGCCTGGGGCTCCCTCCTGAGGAAGTGTGGTGGTTCCTGGGGGGGAATTGGTAGTCCGCGCAGCGGCCCTGGAGAAGGCCCGGGACTCCCGAGCCTTCTCCCAGGCCGCCGCACAGCCTACCGAGGAGGCGTGGTGGTTTCTGGGGGTGGTTCCTGGGTTCCGGCTATGACCTCACTTCCGGTGGGCGGGCCCCGACACAAGTGCCAATCAAAAGTGAGTACCTGTTGCTAAGTCATTTAGATGACATTACTGGATACAGTGCCAGTGGGGTGGCAAAGACCTTCCTGCCGGCACTGCCTACTTGTGTAGTGTCATGTTCTTAGGCTTGCATAGCCAGTAATATATAAAAGACAGTTGACTCCTAAAGGCTGCCTTGACATTCCTTTACCCCAGGGAAGGACACGAGCAGGATACAAAATTCTGCAATATTTCCTGCCATGTTCATTTTCTCCAAATCGAAATGCATGAAATAACAGAAGTTATCAAAGCACACCTTGCTCTATTTGTATCGATTTATTGTCTGTGCTAGCACAGGGACTTTGGGCAAATAACAGCTTCTTCTTCTTTTTTTTAACTCAGCTGTCTAATTCAGGTAAAAACCTTTGAGGAAATTAATCATCACAGCATGTCTTCTGCTGGACACGTAATGTGCACATGTTTGAGCCAGGCTATAAATCCAAACTGACATCAGACACATCTACAGGAAAGAGAGAAGGACTGTATAATCCTTGGCCAGCCACAAAAGAGAGACAAGGACAAAACCGCACACTCACGGAAGCTATTTGATAGATCATCAAGAGTAACCATAAAGAAGGACAGACAAATTTGTCGTGTTTACTGTTGGGATGAAGAAGAGAGCTGATTATTGGGCTACAGGCTTTAACAGAGGGCAGTGCTGTATGCCTGGGGTTTGGAAATGGAAATGATTCCTTTGAAACTATCATTGCAAAAGTATCATTGCAAAATGGGATGGCTGAACAGAAAAGTAATTTGATCAAGAGAACAATCCTAAACTGGAGTTAGGCCGGCATAAGATAAGCCAGCAAAGTTTGGCCGGCACGAGGGACACCGTGAAGAACGTTTGGACCACTCTCAGAGTTAGGGAGGAAGGCACATGTCTGTATGCTGGCCTCTCTGACTCCGAGAGTGGTCCAAACATGCTTTATGGTGGCCTTTGTGCTGGCCAAACTTTGCTGGCTTAGCTTATGCCGGCCTAACTCAGTTTAGGATTGTGCCCCAAGAACCAAGCTTCCAATGCAAGGGTGTCTCATACAGACCACATACAACCGCATACAGAGTCAGTGCTGCGTCAAACTGCTTAGTGTGGGGAAGATCCTTACACTAAGCTTCCAGCGGCACTCCTGCTTGCCTCCTGATGATGCATTGAGCATGCACACTGCCATTGGCATGGAGGAGTCAAGGGGCTTTCCAACTGCCACCCTGCTGCGGACGCAGCCTACGTACACTTTGTGGGCACAACTGCATCAGCTGGTTGGGGAAGGGATTTCAATAGGACTGGACTGAACAAATAGTGCTTCTCTAAAGATGCAGTATATATTTTATTCCTATCGTAGCTTCTCATTATTATAGTAAATGTTTGCGCATTATATTTAATTCTGAATGATTGACTTGGAGTTGAGGCATGGGAGCGGGAGGATACATTGCATAATCAACTCACAAAGCTAACTTAAGGGTTCAGATCTAGAGTCTGCTTGATTCAGAGTGCAATCCTATCTGTTCTGTAGACCAGCCCCTTATGCTAACCTGGGAGAGTCGCAAACATGCCGTAAGGCATGTTTGCCCCAACTCAGGAGTCGGCTGGGCTGGTGCGAGGATGTGAGCCAGCCCATGGAGGCCAGATTCAACCTCCATGCTGCCCCAGGAAGGTAAGTTTATGCCAGCCAAGGGCGGCCAGTGTTGGGGGGTTGGGGAGGACAGAAGAAGAGCGGATTGAGTGGGGTGAAGATGGAGGGAGGGCCATAGGCAGACTGGCCTGGGGAAGGGTATGCACTTAAGCTGGGTTCTAATCCATGTCCCCAACCCAGTTGGCCTTACACGGGGGGGGGGGGGCTGATCGGTGCTAGTGATTTCAGTGGCGCAGGTCCAAGTAGTCCTATTGGGGAGGCTCCTGCGTGACATAGGGTAAGGGGAATTAATTCACCTTACTACAAGTTGGGCTGCAGCCAGCCATAACCCTGCAGGTGATATGGGGCAGGCTAGCTGGCCTCCTTGTTCCAGGGTGGGTAGGGGTGAATTTTTCAACGTTTCAGACTGTGGTTAATTAACGGCAGCAGTGCATTCCTGCCATTGGTGCATTTACTTTCCATCTGTTTGCAACTTACCATTTTGTGCAGGTGCTGGCTACAGCAACAGAAAAAGCACTACAGATCTTCCTGGTGGTTGGCTGATGCTGGATCGCCATGTTTGGTTCACCTGGAATGAATGGCCTGGCTTGGTGACATGGCATACGTTCGAGCGCATTTTGGCTTAAAAAAAATTATATGGCTCACCCCTTTGTCCCTCCACACACACACACCCCAAAACCTCGCCCTATGTTAAAAATCAACAAATGTATCCAGTTCCCCTGAATCTCACACTGGAACGATGTGATTCAAGAAATGTGATACGAAAACGTATATAGACCAGCAGTAATGTGAGTCCACCTCTCAGCTAACCCCAACAAATCACATCTGCACTGGCTGCATGTGGATAAAGATTAGATGGAGGAAGTTAAAACCTGAAGAAATTCAAGGGTCAAGAAATTCCTGGTGGATTGAAAGAAGGCAGCTGCTAGATTAAAAATGTAAATCTAATAATTCCGATCTGACAAAATGAATAGGGGAACAAATTTGTCACTAATCTCTCCATCTGATAAACCACTTGTTTCACTTCAGGAATAGCCTAGAGGCAAAAACGTCTGGAACGCAGACACAATTCAAAGGGAGATAAATTTGTTGAACTTTCTTCCCCCCTGTTGCCTTGTCACTGTGACATTATATTGTTGACTGATAAGGGCTTAAGTGATTACATTGGCAATATACAACTGAACTGGCACAGATGGTAGCAGACACTTTGAGGTCTCTGGTGAATTGAGACCTGAGCTACCCAGGCTGTAGCATTACATCTTCTGTCTCCTTTTATATTTCTTTTCTGCTATTCTGTTGCCTGTTATTGCCGTGTCAAGAGAGGTAGGAGGACTGTTAATGTATTAGACCAGAAGTTCCCAAACTGTGGGTTGGGACCCACAAGTGGGTCAAGGAACAATTTCAGGTGGGTCGTAAAGCACCTAGAGCAGCCATATTGAAAATATGGGAAGATGGGATGCTGGAAAGGGGGAGGGCTGTGTGGTTGTTTTGCTTGTGTCAAGGTTGTAAATAGGCTTTTTTTTCCTTTCTGATTCATTTTGCTATTTGAAAATGGCTGAAAAATAACCCAATTTATTGCTGCAATCCCAGGAAATCATCGGGCTCTGGCATTACAATGATGACACCTCCAGCCATGACATCACTTCTGGTGGGTCCTGGATAGATTGTCATTCTAAAAAGTGGGTCCCAGTGCTAAAAGGTTTGAGAACCACTGAACTAGAAAGTAGAGGGAGTCATTGTTAGCAACCCCTACTAACTGGACCAAGAGGCACTTTTTCCAAGTGGTGTTCCTCTTATATTTAACAGGGAGAGAGTAATTGTCCCTCTTCACCCCAGCACAGTGTCTTTTCTAGTGGCGCTGCTACTGGTGGTGTTCTGCATTTTTTAGATTGTGAGCCCTTTTGGGACAGGGAGCCATTCAACTGTATTATTATTTGCCTGAAAACCGCTTTGTGAAACTTGTGTTGAAAAGCGGTATATAAATACGATTGATTGATTGATTGATTGATTGATTGATTGATTGATTGATTGAT
>JAJKFI010000051.1:5733424-5747085 GCA_029204185.1 Lerista edwardsae | reverse complement strand
GATTGATTGATTGATTGATTGATTGATTGATTGATTGATTGATTGATTGATTGATTGATTGATTGATTGATTGATTGATTGATTGAGAGATGAAATGGCAAACAGGCTTCTTGCTAATAAAACAGGTATAAAATTTGAGATAAACAGAAAACCACAGAAGTGATTCATCTTTTATGCCATCTTCATAGATATGATCATCTTGGACTTAAATCTTTTTTTTTATCTTGTTGCAGCAAAACCACTGATGTTCCCCTATCTTTAAAAAGATGTCCCCAATATCCATGGTTTCAGGTATCCACGGTGTGGTCCGGAATGGAACCCCAGCAGATACAAGGGCATGCCTGTATTTATTTCTACTAAATTATAGTCATACTGATTAATAAAATGGTATAAGATTTCAGTTCTACCATATTTATGGAAGAGTTTTGTATCAGCTTTACTAGTGATGTATCTGGGCATGTAAATGCCACAGATCTTCAGGCTCTCTGCCAAGGACAATGTTTGGTGTTTTGCCTTCCCTGAGTTCTGAAGAACAACAATTATCTCACTGATATGATTCATGCTTCCTAACACCTGATCCCAACTTTAGATGCTAATTAGTAAGTTGGAGAAACATTTTTTGGACCATTTGTTGAATTACAGCAGAAGTTTTGAATGGAAAGGCCATTATTTGTTTTCCCTAATTATGAATATGGAGTGTCATAGGTTAGGAGCCACATTTTGTGACATTTAATAAGGTGAAATGGTGCAGTTTATCAGCAAGTTGCATATTTTGGAAGCAGGTTATTAACAAGTGGAAGAGGCCTGGTTTACATTTTTGTCACACAAGAAAATGTTTGGATATTAAAAACCAGAACTGGTTTGCTCACTTGGAATGGAAATAATTAAATCGCCAAATATGTATGCCTTAATGTAAAGAGAAGCAAGGTTAGATTTGAGATGTAAGAATTGGGGTAGTACACTGGAAAATAGCATAATCCAGTAGTCATGTACGGCTGCGAGAGCTGGACCATAAGGAAGGCAGAGCACCGAAGAATAGATGCTTTTGAATTATGGTGTTGGAGAAGACTCTTGAGAGTCCCCTGGACTGCAAGGAGATCCAATTGGTCAATCCTCCAGGAAGTCAAGCCTGATTGCTCCCTGGAAAGTCCGAAGCTCAAATACTTCAGCCACATCATGAGAAGAGAGGACTCTTTAGAAAAGACCCTCATGCTGGGAAAGATGGAAGGCAAAAGGAGAAGGGGCAGCAGAGGATGAGATGGTTAGACAGTGTCACCGAAGCAATGGACATGAAATGGGGCAAACTCCGGAAGCTAATGGAGGACAGGGAGGCCTGACGTGCTGTGCTCCATGGGGTCGCGAAGAGTCGGACACGACTTAGCGACTAAACAACAACATGGACATCTACTAAGAAGTAAGCCCCATTTAATTTCAGTGGAACTTACTCTGAAGTAAATGCATATAAAATTTCAGCATGATTGATTTGGACTACAATCTTATCCACGCTGTCTTGGGAGTAAGCCCTACTAAATACAATGGGACTTATTTAATGGGGTAGGAGATGTGGACTGATGGTAGAGTTGCCTGTACTGCCTAAAGTTAAGTAGGAGAATCTGTAGTCTGATTTTTGGATGGGAGACGGAATGCCAGGCTGTGACAAGCTGCAGTACCTCTGGTGGCAGAACAGAGTCACTGTGGAGCTGATTAGTCACCACAAGTGAGAGTTGCGGGGGAGTGTGTAGGAAGGCCAGCCAGCAAAAGATTGAAGTATGACCTTGAGGACCTTTCCAGGCTTGACTTACAATTGCCTGCTGAAACTCGATGGCACACAGCCAGAGGAGAGAACCACACTGTGAAGGCTACATCTGGGACTGAGGATTCGGTGAATCACATAATTCTGTATATGTGTAAAATCCCCATTGGAAAAAAAAAAGTGGTTTAGACTAGCCTGCAAATGTAAGCCGCCTTGGACATTTGCTTCAGTATGGGAAAGGTGGAATATAAATTCTTTAGATAAATAAAAATAAATTAAATCCTCCTGAGTAGACATGCATAGGATTGCACTGTAAATTACAAATCAGGAAGTCCCTGGTTCAAATACCACCCCCACTCAGCCATCTGCAAAATGGGGATACAAATGGTTGGACAGGGTACACTGACACAACTCAATGGTAGAACATTTTTAAGTAGAATGTTCCAGGTTCAAGATGTGGCTTTTCCAAGTATTTATGGAAAACGCACCTGTCTGCAATGCCAGAGAACTGTGGATAACAGTGACACTGATGCATCAATAGTCTGACCCAGTACATGGCATCCTCCCTTCGCAGTCTAAATTCAATACTGTCATTTCCCTCTAAATTGTTGCATGGCAGAACATGGTTCATTTACTCTCAGATTACTGAAATCAAGAGACCTGAAGAACAGTATTCTGTAGATAGTGCATATCCCCACCCCAATGCACACTGGGAAGGATATTTTTTCTGCATTGGAAATGGGGCTCACACTGTGTTTAGAGACACGGCCTGTTTCCCAGCCTCCCTGTCAACATTTTTGATGAATGTCTCCAAAGAGGTCTCTGTCATCTAATAACATTGTCAAGGAGTGTTTTTGTGAAAGCTGCTTGGCATCATGTCGAGGGCTCGACAGGCGACTGATTCCTCAGGGCTGGCCAGAAAAGGTGTATTGCCAAAAGTGATATTGCAGACAGACAGGACTGTAGGCAGTCCCTTTTTACATCTTTTCTTTTCATAGGTGAGCGCTGTGGTTTGGCGTCTCTCAAATATGACCCCCTATTTTGCCTTTTTGCAAGGCTGTGTTCGTATGTACGGTGTGTCCCTTCTTCAGTCATTGCTTCAGAAGTTGCTATAATGATTTCTCTTACCATTCATAGTTGCCATATTTTTAATTTGATTTGGTAGGGATAAGAATGATCTGATTTAGGAATTCCCCAGACTTGTTACTTGAATAAACCTTTGCAGATTTTTTATACATTGTTTTTTAATTGCTAATTTTACAGAATCCATACTAAAAGCTATTGTAAATATTTGTTTTCAAGACAGCTCTCTAACAAGCCTCTATTTCTACTTCAGGGTGCAATCCTAACCTGGTGTTAGGCTGAATGTCCAGGAGTGTCGCAAATGCACCATAAAGCACATTTGGACCACTCTTGGAGTCATGGATGTGTGCCATCCTCCCTAACTCCAAGAGTGGTCCAAATGTGCTTTATGGTGCATTTGCGACACTCCTGGACATTCAGCCTAACACCAGGTTAGGATTGCACCCTCAGATATATTGCATTTTACTCAATGGCACCACCTAAAGAACTGTTTACAGAATTTGCTCCAATCTTCTTTTGCCATAATCGAGACCCTGAGATTAATTCAATTTTTCAGCAATAAAACCACATATGTGGTAAGATCCAGAAACTATTCATCACAGTAAGTTATTGGGCAGCAAAAGGGTGAATATTTGGTAAATGTTACATTAATTCCAGTACTGATTTCACTTTTACTGGGAGAGGACAAGAGGGTCCCAAATCTCAACACTTCTCAAGGCCCAATAAATCTAATATGAGATTAGGATCTAGCATCCTTTTTGTCCTGCCAATTTGAATCACCAGGAGGCAGCTTTGAAGATTCAGAAAATAGTGTTCTGGAGGGATGTTTAACTCTTTCCTCTCCTGCTGTTTCTCTGAAGTAAATAGACACTCCAGCCACAGCTATATTAGTTCCACAAGGGGGAGAAAACACTTGTCTTCAACTCCCCCAGATAGGAAGCTAACACCAGGTGGATTTGTGTTAGAAAAAAGGGCATGCGAGGAAAGGGTTAAGCACTCTCCTGTAGAGACCATTTTTCCAGTCATCAAAGTCCCACCACCACCACCACCAATTAACCAAACAAAGACTGCAGGAGACCCTACTCACAGATTTCTTGCCTCCATTTAGTTTGGCCCTTAGACATGTTTAGCAGAAAAATTACTTTCACACACCTTTTGGTTTATTTTTTTTTATTAAGAAAAACATCAGCATTCGTTAAAACAGAGCATGATCAATAAATATTCTGCAGAAAAATCATTCTATAAAAAAACAGAGTAGCGTAAATTCATCTCCATCTACAGGGGCAAAAATTCAGACCCCCTGACTGAGGGCGCAGTCCTAAACTGAGTTAGGCCGGCATAAGCTGAGCCAGCAAAGTTTGGCCTGCACAAGGGACACCATAAAGTATGTTTGGACCACTCTCAGAGTCAGAGAGGCCAGCACACAGACACAAGCCTGACTCCCAGAGTTGTCCAAACACGCTTTATGGTGGCCTTGTGCTGGCCAAACTTTGCTGACTTAGTTTATGCCGGCCTAACTCCAGTTTAGGATTGCGCTCTGAGAGATGCTCGGATAACAAGGGAGAAGTGTCTACTTGCTCTTGTCCTGTCCTGCAGCAGTTCTCCTGCTCCTTCTTCCCTCTCTAGCAGTGCCTCCATTCTCCTTGTATCCAGAAGCACCCCAAGACAGCATCGCTTGACCAGCTCCTGCAGCACTTTCTGGCAAATCTAGTCCTCCCTGGCACCAGATATCACCCCCCAGCGTGAATGGAGAGGTCCTCTCATGTCGTTCACATGTGCCTCCTTGGCTGCTGTTGCTGCCGCCCCCTCTCATGCTTGTCAGAGGAAGCAGCACCACCATCCTCAGCCAAGCCCCTCCTCGCCACTCCCTCCAAGGCTTTGCTGCTCCCGCCTTCCCCAGCTCGGCACAGGATTGTGCAGAGGACTTGAGCATCCATGCATTTGGGTATCCGCAGCAGGGTCCCAGAACCAACCACCCCACCCCGTGGATCTGGAGGGCCCACTGCATGTCCAATAATCCCTTTACTTGGAACTAGAAGGATTTCTTGAGCACCTCCAGACTTTGAAGTCCTTTACTCTCCCTCCTCCACATCAGATATGATACATCTGGTTCAATCAACAAATGACACACCAGCTTTTTGCCTTTCATTTCTGAATTAATGGAGCTTCATTTCCATCCCCTCACCCACCCTGAGCAATCAAGTTGCTGCTAACGAATGAAATACTAGTTCAGTTTTGAGCTCTGTACCACAATCTCTTACTAAATGGTCCAGAATTATTTGCTTAGGAACTAATGGCATGATCATGAGTCCTGCCTAGATTATCGTGTGCATCCCATCTTCCCTCATATTGTATACATGGTGAAGCTGCTGGGCTTAATTTGAGCCAGGGCTTAATTTGAGCTCACCAAGACAACTTCAGGATCCTTTCCTCATCGGCCGGACTCGTGAGGGTAATAATGGAAGGGTTTTCACGAATGTTTCCAGCAAACTCAAGCTCAGAGGAGACCTTTGGGAACTCATAAAAGTCCACCACAACGGAGAGGCGAGATTTTCAAGACCTTCTCTGGCTCGGATTTAAAGCCCAGCTGGAGAAAATTGACAGCTTCCCTCCCGCATCTCCACCAGCCTGCTTGTCAATAAAACATACTCCTTGCCAGTCCCTTGCCCACAAAAACTCTCTCTCCCTGCCCTTTGCTTACCTGTCTGGTGGCCAGAGCAGCAGCGTCAGGGAGAAGAGGGGAGGGGGTATTTTCACTCCCCCCTCTCCCCATTGACAATGCATCAGAAAGAAGGGTGCATACCGAAAAGACGTGCGCCATCCTCCCTGACTTCGAGAGCGGTCCAAACTCGCTTTATGGTGCCTCTTGTGCTGGCCAAATTTTGCTGGCCTAACTGCACTGGCCTAACTCCAGGTTAGGATAGTGCCCTGAATCACGCATCCAGCCCACTGCAGAAATGTGGATTTAGGTAATATAACAGTTAACAAGGAAAAGTGAAGTATTGCTGCAGGGCCCTATAATTACAGAAGTGATTTAACTGCTGGTTTCTCTGATCTTGCAAATGACAGAACATTGTTTGGGGGGGGGGAACTGAGCTACAGTAGCTGTAATTACATTTCACCAATTGTACATTAGCTCACGTTCTGTTGTTCCCGCACATGGCTGACTGTAAAGCTTAACATTTCTAAGAGCATAATAATGGCAAGTCGGGAATGTGCAGAAACAATGCACAGTCCCACAGCTTCCCCAAACTCTTCATTTAGCTGTCTGTGTAAACAGGCCAGGTTGCTATATAATAGTTATTGCCACTTTAGAATTTCTTCTTTTTTTATGAGACCTCTGAAATACAGAACACTTCCTCTGTCCCAAGCAAGCCAGCATTATAATGATTGAGAGCCAGCATTATTGAGGTATAGTTGAAGAACACAAATGGACTTAGTACACATTACAGGATAAGGGGAAGTGGTTTGGGTTTGACCGGACGCTGTGGCCTTTTAATAAGCAAACTATTGATGCAGGACCATGATTGGTGCTTGGAAAGGAAGCCAATGGAAACTGTATTGAGCTTGCCAAAGGAGAAGCAAAGAGAATGACTTTGTAAACATAGGCCAGCTTGGATGATTCTCACACCTTACTGCTCTTCCCTATGCCTAAATTACTATTTCCCAGTAGTAACGTATGGCTGTGAGAGCTGGACCATAAGGAAGGCGGAGCGCCGAAGGATAGATGCTTTCGAATTATGGTGTTGGAGAAGACTCTTGAGAGTCCCCTGGACTGGAAGGAGATCCAATCGGTCAATCCTACAGGAAGTCAAGCCTGATTGCTCCTTGGAAGGACAAATCCTGAAGCTGAAGCTCAAATACTTTGGCCACCTCATGAGAAGAGAGGACTCTTTAGAAAAGACCCTCATGCTGGGAAAGATGGAAGGTAAAAGGAGAAGGGGGCGGCAGAGGATGAAATGGTTAGGCAGTGTCACCGAAGCAATGAACATGAAGTTGGGCGAACTCCGGAAGCTAGTGGAGGACAGGGAGGCCTGGCGTGCTGTGGTCCATGGGGTCGCGAAGAGTCGGACACGACTTAGCGACTGAACAACATGCCTATTTGGGTGTTAGAACATATTTTCCCTCTTTACCCATGCAGCACATTCATCTTCCCTTTTGAATGTCTTCAATGCATGAGTGTAACATTCTAAAAGGGCATGTGTGCATAAATGTCTATAGGCCCAAATCATGTCCTCAGTTTCTGGTATCTGATAACGCCTATCTGATATATTGACAATGCTACATGGCTATAAACATGTTGATTTTATATATATAAACCAGGGGGGTGAAACAAAAGGCCGGAGGGTCGGATGTGGCCCCCAGAAGAAATTTATCTGGCCCCCATTATAATTGGGCTCTCCCAGTGTAATAATTGGGCACTCTCATATCTTGAAATTATGAAGATTTGTGCATTTTCTCTTCTGGCATTTGCAGCTGAGTTTCTAGATGAGAACAAAATGCTTATTTTTTTGTCCATCGTCTGCTTAATGATGTCACTTCCTCCTTTAACGATGTCGCTTCTGACCCTCATCAGGCCCCATGAGTGGTATTCAGCCCACTACATGAAGAGTTTGACCCCTTTGGGGTAGACCCTATTTGAGTGCTCAACCCACGCATGGACACTGGTGGCACTGGAGAAAGAACAGATGATGGGGAGGCAGGAAGGAAAAGTGTGCTCTCCTTTCCCACGAGCATTTCAGCATGCCCGTGGTATGATGGCTTTGCAGCAAATCTTCCAATAGCAGAATTAACATTCCTTGGTATCATTCTGCATTGCCGCAGGATTATTTTTATATTCCACCCTTCTTCCTCTGGTGTTGCAGATGTTTGGGAAAATGTGCAAAGACAACTTGCAGCCCAATTAACTCAATTCCCGCGGGGCGATGCAGCGGCATCATGGCAGGCTGCGTGGCATCCCAAGAGGAAATTCCAGCTGCTGGAGGTCTTCTAGAAGTAAGAAGAAGACCCCTTGTCCCCTTGCACTGGGGTAAGCCCCAGCAGCCACAATGGACCAACTTGACATGACTGGTGCAAGTCTGTGGTCTATGTTGGGAGATCAAGTTGGGGGAAAGGGGATAGGTTATGGTGAGTGCTAGGACCGCCCAATCCTGCCCCCCTCCAAGCCCAGTCTGCCCACTCCCACCCCATCGCCATCCTTAGAGAATAACAGACTTCCTTGGAGATTATCTTTGTTGGTATGATGCCAGCTTGATCTAGTTATTTATATGTGCTTCATGGTTGTTTAAGAAAATGTTGCATACGCTCATAAGGTGCAAATAAATAATCAAATTTTCTTTAAAGCAAGTCAAGAAATGCAAAGCGTTCTCAACTATCAGTGCAGATCAGCATTATCTGGACACCTTAAGCTCTTTGTGTTGCCGTTTGTAACCATTCAAAATGACTGTAGCGTGGCTAATACCGTCATATTTCTAGATCTCTTTCACAGCATGAGAGCCCCGAGTAAATATAGTCCTCGCTATTATGCAGATGGCTTGCTCCAAAAGCGCCACTTAATGCACTGAGAGATGAGCTAGTTGACATTCGCCCTCCTATTCTATCAATGAGTAAAAGTAGTTCAAATTGCTTTGTTTTTTGTTTCAGCAGCCAAAGCGGTTCTGAATAACCCCAAGCAGACGCTACAAACAGAACATTCCTCAGTTTGGAGCGTATTTAAAACAGACACTGCTCTGGGAAATGAAGCCGAATCCAATTGCCTTTCCATACATAGCATAACGCAGGGTCCCTAATGCACCTTTTGTTTCACATCTGTGGAGCAATGTCTGCACAACAGAGCAGTGTCTGTTTAAGAGCTCAGTCCTAACCAACTTTCCAGCACTTGGGTAAGGGCAATGCAGTTCTGAGGTAAGGGAACAAACAACCCCTTATCTTGGGGAGGCTTCAGTGACTGCCCCCCCCCAACTGCAGGATGCAGCACGTGCCCCATTGGCACAGCTATATCAGTGCTGGAAAGTTGGTTAGGATTGTGCCCTTAAAAATGGGGACATCCCCACCCACATCTACATGAAGAATTCCAGCCCCCATTCAATGGAGCCCAGTTGAGCATCATGATGCAAAAGGTTCACCCAGGTGTGCATCAGTGGCATGCATGGACCACTCTTTCCACATGCCTACAGCAATACCTTGACTTCCACCCACATGACTGTCATTGCTTTGCTCTTTCAGTCATTTCAATTATAATCACATTCAGGGCACAATCCTAACCAACGCTCCAGCACTGACATAGCTGTGCCAATGGGGCATGTGCTGCATCCTGCAGTTGAGGGTGGCAGTCACGGAGGCCTCCTCAAGGTATGTTTGTTCCCTTACCTCAGAGCTCCATTGCCCTTACCCTGGTGCTGGAAAGTTGGTAACGATTGCATCCTCAGTTATAACCACATGCTTTCCTCTTTCACCCCATTTCATCCAGCCTTCCACATTTGTTGATGTTCTTATGTATTTTTCTTTTATCTCTGTTTATTTAGAGAGAAACCATTGGTTTGCGCACATTTGCATATGCAATATATTTAAGTTTTTTCACTGTCCAAAATAAATGCGCAAGCCAAATAAGACTGTGCGTTCACATTCATCCATTGTTGACTGCCATGCATGCTCTGAACTCTCTAACCACACCAAAATGCAAGGTCTTGCTGCATCACCTTTACTGTGTCAGTGTCAATGGATTTCCTCTCACTTGCATCACACTTCCATTTCACCTAGCGCAAATAAAAACATGGGAAGGGGCCTATAGGCCACAAAAGTCCATAACAGATGTGCAAACTGTCGCCTTGCTCTTTTGCAGCCCCGGGAGTCAACGCAACCACCAGCTTTGATTTGTTTTAGAATCTTTAGTAGCAGGACACAGACAATTGCTACTGGGCACACACTGCAAGCAAATGGACAGAAATTGATGAGATACATACAAAGGCATTCTGTGACAAGCAGGAATGTTCAACCTTGCTAAGTTCTTAGAATGTTAAACATTCTGCAACGTTGGGGCCCATGGGAACTGCACGGGTTCCTGGGATACTGTTGTAGGATTATTATTATTATTATTATTTTTGAAGAATTTATACCCCGCCTTTCCCATGCTGAAGCTTACAGAGAACAACATACAATGTAACTACAATAAGTAGAACACATTAACACAATAATAAAAACATTAATCATTATCGGGAACACAGAGAGTGTACAAGAATGAAACCAAACCCAATTCTCCATATCAGGCCATTTGGAGGATGGGAAAAACAATTGACCAGGGGAGTGAATAAACTATGACGAACTACTAGAGGGACAGAGGGCAGATAGCCAACCTCATCCAAAGGCCAGACGAAATAGGTATGATTTGAGCCCTCTCCGAAAGGCCATGGCTGTTACACCGAGGTAAGCGTTGGGAAAAGGAAAGGATACAGGAGGTGTCATGGGGGAATCTCTGGGAGCAGGAAAGCCCCCGTGCCCCCATCACGGTCCTGATTGCTTCTTGTATTTACGAATTTATTTTAGAGAGTGTTACACTCTTAAAGCTAAAAGACTCATAAGGTGGCAAACGGCATAAAAGGAATAATAAAACAGTAAGAACAACAATAAAACACCAATCAAAATATAAAAGCAGGGGAAGAACCATAAAAGCACATTTTATAAAACAATGTTAAAATCTAGCGCAACCCCGCAATAAAAACCCAGCAAAATTTAGCATAAAAACAACCAGCCTTGAGAAAATGATATACATACATACTGATGGAAACAATGTCGTCTGGGCCTTAAAAAGCAGGGAGGGCGGAGAACTGGTGCCTTTGTGAGAGAAATCCAAAGCTGCAGCGACACCATGGAAAACGCTCAGTCCCTGGTTCCCACCCACCAGACCTATGTCAATGGCAAGCCAGAGAGCAGGACTTGCAAGGTCGATCTTAAGGCCCAGTAGGTCCATATGAGCACCAGTTTCTGGATGAAAAGGCTCCCTGCTCCAGGGCACCTCTCTCTTGGCTGCACTTCGTTTCATCCAGTTAGCTTCCTCAAGACCAGGACAGACTCCAGACATTTAGTCTGGTATCCACAGCCTCACTGAGAGCGCAATCCAGAGGGTGCTCTAGGCTGGCACAAGTTCCATGTGCCTGCTCAGCCATGCCTGTCGCAAACGTGCTGTCAAGTGCAATTGCACTGACATCCCAGGGGAAAGACCAGCGCACAGATGTGTATTGACCTCTCTACACCCGGCACAGTGGGTTAAACTGCTGCTGCTGGGCTTTCTGACCGGAAGGTTGGGAATTCAAGACTGCGCGACAGAGTGAGCTCCTGTTGCTTGTCCCAGCTCCTGCCAACCTAGTAGTTCGAAAGCACCTAAAAATGCAAGTAGATAAATAGGGACCACTTGGGTGGGAAGGTTACGGCGTTCTGTGCACTATGGTGTATAGTCATGCCAGCTACATGACCACGGAAGCTTGTCCTCGAACAAAACGCCGGCTCTACAGGCTTTGAAACGGAGATGAGCACCGCCCCCTACAGTCAGTCATGACTAGACCATTCAGTCGTGGGGAAACCTTTACCTTTACTCAGGAGAAAGACCAGTGCACAGACATGTATTAGCCTCTCTGCACCTGGCCCTGCAGATGAGCCAGTAAGGTTGGCATCCAGAGGCTGGCACAGGGAGCGGGAAGGGAATGGGGTGGGGGAAGGCAAAAGGGAGGGAAGGCAGAGGACGGGTGGGCCTGTGGGCGGGCGGGCCTGGGGAGGGTGGTGGATACAGGATCTGGCACTTGGGCCCCAGCCCGGTTGGCCCCCATCTGAGCTGCTTGGAGTTGCACCAGCGATTTCACTGGCACAGCTCCGAGTATCCCCATTTGGGCTGCTGTGCATTATCTGGGGGAAGGGGACTGGTTTCTCCTTGCCCTGAGTTGCACTGCAGCCAATCCCACCCCCAGGCTGGATATGGGGCAGGCAGGTCAGCCTGCCTACTCCTGCTCAGGGTTTGGATTGCGCTCTGAGGTTGGTTTTTGGCAGCAAGATGCTGAGCTAGGGGCGGGGGGGGGGCCTCTGCATATCGATGACAACCTTGTTCCTACCCTCCATGTGTTCTTTCGGTAAAGGTAAATATTAGGCACCATGGTGGGCAAAATCAGGCCCTGCTCAGTCCCATTAGCATGATTAGAAACAGAACAGATTGTCTGAATTTCAGAATGAGTTTATTCCTTTGTTTGGAAAATACAGACTTTCCCCCAAGCCTATTCTGAGTGAAGCTGGGGAAAGGGGGGTTGAAGAGGGTTTGAAGGCCGCACCTTCACTTCAGAAAACGACCGTAATGACCGTAAGCCTGTGTTAAAAGCTCTCAGAGTCTCTTCTCAGACTTCAGCTTCAGTTCTTCCCTCAAGAACGGCTTCCTTCCATCCTTCCTCCCAGCAAGGCTGATCACAGAAGTTCCCCTCTGCTGGCTTATCCTTTTGTCCTTATGCCTTTGTCCCCTTCCTGATTCATCATCGTGCCTTCAACAGCACTAAAAGCAACGCAAGCAGCAGGAAGCCATACATTTTCCTGATCAGGCTGCCTGCTGAGACCGTGATTTCCAAACACAGCTAACATTTGAGAGCAGAGAAAACACAGTAGGAGGACGCCGTTCTGTGGCAATCACCTCCAAGCTGGCCTGGAACACTCAGCCGGATTACCGCTATTGGAGGAGCAGAACCATCCCTGGGGCTCAGAACTTTTCCCCCAGCAGTCTCCTGTTGCCTCCTGACGCATCTCAGGCAGGAAGGCAGAGAAGCGGGACATTTGTCCTGGAGACATGCAGTCACCACCCTCCTGATCAAAATGCTGCAGGCGATCTTGACTTGGAGAAAGAAGTCCCAGATGCAGCCCAGGAAGAAAGTGTGGTCATGCTGGATGACTTCAACCACCCTCGTACAGACTGGATACGTTCCGATTCAGGCCTTTACAAGGAGAGAACTGTTCCTAGCTATGCTCACAGTACCATCCTATACCTCTTTTTTAAAAAGTTAGTCCTGTTGAGTTCCATGGGGCTCACTTCCAAATTATAGTAGTTTTGTTGTTGTTGTTCAGTTGCTAAGTCGTGTCTGACTCTTCGCGACCCCATGGACCACAGCACGCCAGGCCTCCCTGTCCTCCACTAGCTTCCGGAGTTTGCCCAATTTCATGTTCATTGCTTCGGTGACACTATCTAACCATCTCATCCTCTGCTGCCCGCTTCTCCTTTAGCAGTGGCCTAAATAATGGGGCGCTAGATGTCCCCTCTGGGTGATGTTAGTTGCCAGGTATGCTTTTCAACAGCTTTGGCTGGTGCACCAGCTGCAGACCCACCTGGGGAAGCAGGCTTAGCCCACCATTTGTGGATCATGTCCAGGTTAGACCACTGTAATAATGTGCTCTATGTGGGGCCGTTGCAGTTTGAACTAGCTGAAATTTCTAACCTATCTTCATAGGTCCCTAAATTTACCTGCAGTGCGTGCAAGTGGATTATTCCTTATGCAGACTTCCAAAGTCCAGACTATTCTGAAATCCAGACATTTTTGTCCAAGACTTTTTAAACTTTCTGTAGTGTGAACACTAGAAGGTCTTGTGCTCATTCCCACATATAGCCTATTTGCAACCTTGACACAAGCAAAACAGTCACACAGCCCTCCTCCTTTCCAGTATCCCATCTTCCCATATTTTCAATATGGCTGCCCTAGGTGCTTCACGACTCACAGTTTGGGAACCACTGCTCTAGGTTAAACATCCATTTGTTTGTTTGTTTGTTTGTTTGTTTGTTTGTTTGTTTGTTTGTTTGTTTGTTTGT
>JAJKFI010000051.1:5679741-5733414 GCA_029204185.1 Lerista edwardsae | reverse complement strand
TGTTTGTTTGTTTGTTTGTTTGTTTGTTTGTTTGTTTGTTTGTTTGTCTGTAGGATTTTTTTCTGCCCCATGGGCACCCAAGGCGGCATACAACATCAAAACTACGATACTGAAAATTATAACGTTAACATAAAACAACAGCAAAATAAGACAATTAAAACAATATTAAAATGGTATTAAAACAATGTTAACGTTTAAAAATGAGCAGGCCCCGTGGATCCCATAGTTGTAATTTAAAATGGGTTTCAAATCAACCATCATCCTGGTACCTCATGTGCTTAGGGGCAGCCTGAAATGTTACACTTGGAACTGCATGGAAAAAGTGACACATTTTGTCACCTGCAAAGTTGGTGAAGAAGAAGACAGGTAGCTCAAGAAAGAGCAAAGCACTTTGTTTCGACTCTCATCTCCAGAGTGCCACACTTGGTTGCTGGGAATATCTTGTTCCTGTTCTGAAGCTTTTGCCTTTGGAGGAGGAGTACTTGTCCTGAAGCCTTTGGAGAGCACCTGCTTTCACCTTGTCAATGGGAATGCTGCAAAAACTGGCCTCTCTATTTATTTAATGATTGCCTGGACAGTTCCAGTAATAGACAATATCATCTATTAAAGATATTTTTATCCTGCCTTTCTACCTTATTCAAGAGGCAGCCAAGGCAGATTATAACATGCACCTTGTAAAATGTACATCATATCAATGATAAAGCATTTCTTAATGCTATAACAACAAAAGCAGCAAATAACTGTGAGGCAGTGTGGCGAAGTGGTTACAATGGAGCGGCCAAAGTTTCGAAGTCCACTCAGTCAATCAATCAATCAATCAATCAATCAATCACTAGTATTTATATACCGCTTTTCAACACAAAGTTCACAAAGCGGTTTACAGGCAAATAATAACATTAAAGTTAAATGGCTCCCTGTCCCAAAAGGGCTCACAATCTAGAAGAATGGAGAACACCACCAGCAACAGCCACGAGAAAGACACTGTGCTGGGGTGAAGAGGGACAATTGCTCTCCCCCTGCTAAATATAAGAGGACACCACTTGAAAAAGTGCCTCTTGCCCAGTTAGCAGGGGTTAAAAAAGTGCCTCTTGCCCAGTCCACCAGGTGATCCAGATAAGCCTTCTCTCAACCTACTCTGCCTCACTGGAGAAGACGCATGTGCACTCCCCTGAGCTCACAACATTGCATCAATTTAAAATCCACATATCTAGCCAAAAATCTCAAAAAGTATCACTTCTACTTGATCTTTCTTTTCTGTTTTAAAAATTCAAATCCCAATGACAAAAATGTTCTCTGGAAGTGAGTTTCAAACATTCACGACAACTACACTCAGTGACGGCATTCACTCGGGTGTCACCTGCTGGGGGACGGAGGTAATCATGGAAGTAATTACTGGCAAGACACCAAGCAGCCAAAGAGTCAAGCCAAGGGGTTGAGATCCCCTCCACTCAGCTGTCTTCAGCGGCTGTGCCTCTGAGCCGAAGACAAGGCACTTCTTTGCAAGCAGTCTGCCACAGAGATGCTGCAGAAGACAGCCATCCAAGGGGATGACACTCCCTTGGCTCGCCTGTCTTCAGCGACTGTGCCTCTGAGCCAAAAGGCAAGCCACTGCTTTACAATGAAGCGGCTTGCCTTCAGCTTGGAGGCTGTTTTCAGCTGCTCTGAATTAGGATACAGCCCAGGCTGGCCAGCCTGCCTGCTACAGCCCAAGTTAGGATTGGGTTACCTGTTACAGAGCAAACATTTTGTGTGAAGAAGGTTCCAGGTTCAGCCCCTGGCATCTCCAGGTAGGGTTGCAGAGAAAAAAACAGACATCTGACACTGTGGAAAGCCACTGTTCATCTGGCAGGAGAAAAGAGAGGCAGGTAGACCAGTGGTCTAACTCCATAGAAAGCAGCTTCACATCATACAGTCACCTTGAAAGAAAGGTGGACTAGGTTATTGTTATTGTTATTGTTATTATACCGAAAAAGCTTGCAACACTATTTACAGGCAAGATCAAATAACTAAATTACTCCCGAGTCCAAAAGGGCTCACAAACCAAAAAGATGCAGAAGAACAGCAAACAGCCACTAGAAAATCAATCCATCAATTGATTCACAAAGTTCACAAAGTGGTTTACAGGCAAAAAATAATTTGTAAAGGTAAATGGCTCCCTGTCCCAAAAGTGCTCACAATCTAAAAAAAAAATATGTTGAACATCACCAGCAACAACCACTAGAAAAGACATTGTGCAGGGGTGAATAAGGGCAATTACTCTCCCCCTGCTCAATGTAAGAGGAACACCACTGGAAAAAGTGCCTCTTGCCCAGTTAGCAGGGATTAAGGCAATGAGCTGGGGTGAAATGGACAATTAATCTCCCTCTGCTAAATCTAAGAGGAACCCCACCTGAAAAAGTGGCTTTTTGAACATTTAGCAGAGATAGAATGGCCTTCTATCATTTTTTAACATGTATCACATTAACAGAAAAACAGCAGAGAAGACAAAAGGTTAGGCGAGGTCCCTATAGCTTTCTATACGCAGGAAATCTATTAACGCTGAAAAATCTGAAGTGGTACAAAACACTTTATCACCTCGGCATTCTGGCACTTCATTCTGCTGCATGTACCCACAATCCCACACAATGTAGGCACGTACTTGCGCACAGTCTAGAACAGAATGGGTTCTCATCCCAAAAGCAGGCCAGTCTAAACCTCTTATCACAGAGTGTCCAATAATCCAAAACAGGATCCAGCAGGAAGTCAAAATCCAGGCCAAATAGTCTAAAGGAGGCAGAATACATATCTGAGGAATGGACAGAGAGCACCATGCAGCTTGGGAAAGCAGACCAGCCAGTCAGGGGTCTCTTCCGGCTTCATTATGTAGGGCTACCAGGAAGCAAAGGCCGAGCAGGACAAGATGTGGCTGAGTCTAATTGCCATGACAACCCTCTATGTACAGGTGGAGCACAGCAGGCTGATCACGTGTCCGGGCACTGTGAGTCTGTCGTGCATTGTGTGAAGTTTCTAACATTGTGCATCTCTAAGAAGAAAATGGCATTTTAGCCAATTCATTCACCACAAACAATGTATGTTTATGTCATGTTAAAAAAAAAGTCCTGGTGATTTGATAAACCCAATTATGTCCTGCTTGAAGGCTATGGCTAAGGGGAGGACAGCACTGAATATACTGAATTTCTGGATATTCCCTGAGAATAGGGAATTATGGCTGCTAGTGGGGAGTGGGGAATAGAGCAATGGGTATTAAAGACTGTGGCAAAATGCATCTTGCTTTTGGCCTGGTCTGAATTTTCTCCCTTCTTTGTCCGGTGCTTTATATAACCTGTATTTTAAATGTAATGTGTCCTTTTCATTGTGTGCCTTTTATTATTGGCTGTATCATACCTATTTTTCTGTCCACGCCACCATGGGGACCCTGCTGCCGAAAAAGTGGGAGCAGAAATAAATGCAAATAAGTACATGTAAAATGCAGTAAACACATAAATATGTGCTGTATTTCATGTTGCAAAAACTTATAAACATGAAGGTCGAGGAGTGTTTCAAGCCAACCCTAGAACACAGCTGTGTAGCCTTGTTTTGCAGTCCATGCCCTCTTGTTAGAATCTTAAGGCTCGAGCTGCTACGTTTTCAAAAATGTAAGTTTTTAGTCCTCATGGTTCCTGGGATAAATTTGAACATGTAGAGGCAAAACATTCTGATGCACTTACCTATCAAACTGCTAAATCAAAGGTCTCCAAATATTTCAGTAGGAAGGCTATATTGTATATTTTACACATTTTTGTGGGCTGAAAAAAATCAGTTTTATACAGGGGGGGGAGGCAAGCGATGTATGGCATACTGTCTCTATCCAATCTGTTGAGAACCTAGTTTGTTAAAAATTTGTTTATGGATGTGCAAAAATGATGAGATTTCCTCACTGTTATCATTTTATGCCGTTGTTGAAAAGTCAATGTGCGGAAAGGAAAACCCATTTTTTTATATATATTGGCAGGGGTGAGGTTAACATTGAATAATTATGGCATGAGTGTGTCGAAGCATCTGGCCCAGGTGACTGAAATGAGGGTTAGCCAGGCTGACACCACTCTGGCCATATGGAAAGGAGTGTGGCAGACAGAACTGCACATGTTAAATGTCCAATTGTGTGGTTGGGGAAAAAACATTTTAAATTGCTGAGGGCTGGATAAAATCTTGTGGCGGGGTGGATATCAGTGGTGGGATTCAAGGGGTTTGCCCAGGTTCTATAGAACCGGTTGTTAAATGGCCTGGCTCCACCCACTCACTTTGACTTTGGGTTGTTATTTTTTTGGCTCCGGCTATGACGTCATAGAACCGGTTGTTAATTTATTTGAATCCCACCACTGGTGGATATGGCACCCAGGCTGTAGTTTGAAGGCTCCTGAACTAAATTATGGGACAGGAAGAAGTTAAAGCTCAACTAAGCCAGCCTCAAGGAAGGCTTTAAACGAATCCCTGGAACAACAGACCAGGCCAGACCAAACCAGACTGTCACTTCCTTTGTGCCACCACTCAAAGGCGAATATCTAACAGTGGAGGTGAGAGAAGGTTAATTGTTCTTTCCTGGTGGCATTTTGTTTTGTTTTGTCCTTTTTTTCTTTTTACTGGGCTGTAACTCACAAAGCAATCTGATTAGATGCCTTAGAAAAGTCTTTGAGAAGTCTTTTTTGGAAGACAGGACGAGAAAAGAAGTGCAAATTGTGGTGGTGTGTCAGGAGCAAGAAAAGGGTGAAGAGATGCTGGCCCTGAACTAGAAAAAGTATGTGTGTCACAACAGGTGCCTAAGCAGGACAAGTAGTCAGCAATGAGTTTCAAGAGTAATGATCACCGGTCTCGGAAGGATGGAGCACTATGAAAGGAGAGGACACCACCATACCAGCACTTGTTGCAAAAAAAGCTTCTAAGGTGTACATGAAATGTAGGAATCCAATGGAATCATCGGCATCCCACTATATTTCAAGCTGGGATGTTCCAGTTCAAGTCCAGTTGCAGTTATGATAGAGCTACATGTGCAGTTTGCTCAGTGGCATCATTAGGGGTGTGTGGGCTACACCAGGGGATGTGCGCATAAGAACATAAAAACATAAGAGCCCTGCTGGATCAAGTCAAAGACCCATCTACTGTAGCCCAGCTTCCTGTATCTCACAGTGGCCCACCAGATGCCTCAGGAAGCATACAAGAAAAGAAGATTCCTGCATCCTGTAGCTACACCCTTGCACCTGGCTTTCTGAAGTAGCCTAGTTCTAATGTAAGGAGGCTGCACAACCCATCTCTATGATTCTATGCTATTTAGAATCGATGAAATGAATTCCAAGCTCTTCTGGTACTTGGCCATTGATTTCACAGGCCAGTTTCCACTCTTCCCTCCAGGGGGAGGAGGCAAAAGGAGGTGCATGTGGCCCCAGAGACTACCTGATGGTAGCCAAGAAAAGTAACCCAACCTGAATAACTTTGTATTGTCTGGCTGGTGCATTGGGAGACAAGGCAGCCATGAATTTATTTTTTGTGCACTATCCATGCACCTGACACTTTGCATTGATTAAAAAGACAGGTGCCCGCCTCCTCTTTGAATATCCCTGTGCTTAAATGTTCTGTTGTGCTGTAGTTTGGTTTAATGAGAAACTGACAGCCCAATCCTAAGCTCAGCAGCTCACAAAGCAGCAGCGGTGCCAAAATGGCAGCTGCTGCATCCTGAGGCTGCCAAGGCCACTGCCAGGGTCTCCTTGGGGTAAGGGAAGGTTTCCTCTCTTGCCCTGAATGACACTGCTGCTGCGCCAAGGGGTCTCTCTTCAGCTCTGCACCTGGGTTTGAACCCCCTCCTTGAACTCCTTGGCAGAGCCAAGGAAACACATGTCCAGCTTCCCAGCTCATGCAGGCAGGGGGTTAGGATTTGGTGGCTGAGGCTGTCACCGTCCTCACCCCGTCTTGGGCACAATCCTCCACTCCCTCTGCTCTCCCTCCACCCCATTCCGCCAACTTCCTGCCTCCTCCACCCCAATAAATGCTTAATGGCAAACAGTGCTGCAGGAGTACCAGTTGGTGGTGGTTGTGGGCGCTGAGGGTTCAGTGCCAACTAGTACTAGTGCAGCACCAGCACTCCCTCCTTGCTGGGTTCCATAAATGTGCTTTAAGGCATATTTACAACACCTGGAGCCAGCACTGAGCAGCAGCGGTGGCGCTACAAGCCCGTAGAATTGGGCTACAGTCACTCTCAGGATGCAATTCTAAGCAGCGCCGGACTGGCGAGGCCGACGGGCCAGCACCATATCCGACACTGCTCAGGAGAGGCTGGAGCCTCCCCCACGGCAAGGGAGCGTGTGCTCCTAAATCCTTTAGGATTGTCTCCTAAAGAGCGGGCGCAGATCTGAGGAGACCGCGCGGCTCAAATCGGGGCCTCGGGGCCTTGCTAACAGACTTAGGATGTGACCGCATGGATTGGGCCGTCCCCACCCAAGCCCCCCCTCCCCCCTCCCCCCTACCAATCCCCGTCCCAATACGGGACAGAGAATCCCTTGCACCGACCACGCTGTGAGTAGCATTGGCTTCAGAGATGGAGCGCCAATGCGGGCGCTCCACCCATCGGTGCTCCACCCTTTGCGTCGACGCTATGACGTAGCATTGACGCAAGGGGCACGCTAGGATTGCGCTGCCAATTTCTTAGAGTGCAAAATTGTCATCTATTTAGGACACTGGCAAACACACACACACACACACACACACACACACACTACAATTTTTGAGTGTTTGCAATATTTTTTAATTACATGGGAACTGTCTGAGGGTGCAAGGTTAGTAAAATGAAAACCTCACGCACAGACACAGACACACACACCAGACACACACACATAGACACACGCACTGGCAACGAGACCCAGCAGCCTTTCAATTTGGGGCTAATTGAATCAACCCTGGCTAGCGGATTGCAGCAATAAAGGCAACCTTCTCTGCAATGCAACTGATCATTCTGAAGGACAATGCAGGGAAAAGTTACATAAAGACCTTGCAAAAACCCAGCTTTGGAAACTGAACAGCACAAACACTCCACAGCTTGAGAAAATAAGCTGAAAATGGATCTGATGATGTTGAGACTTTTGCTGCCGGAGCCCCTGGAAAACCAATCAAGAGGTGAAGTGGCAAGTAATTAAGGAAGCGAGTATGAAAGTTCGAATGCCTGCTGGGCAGGGCCAACAAGCAAAGAACTAGCATTATAAAACCATTGTTTGAACTGGCGCACATTTCAGAGAATTCAGCCAAGGAAGATGGAGTGTGATTTGCCTCCAATTAAAAACCCCACACACAGAGCTCTTTCTTTTATTCAAACTCTAAAAGGAGGCAACTCAAGCAAAAGGTAGCATTGCAAAAAGTATCATGAAATTGAAGCCTATGAAAGGTCACCCACAGCTTTGGAGTTGGGTGTTATTAATATTTGTTTGTCTGGGGATTTTTATCCTGTCTTTCCATGCAGACTCCTTGAGGCAGCTCACTTCCATAAAACTATAACCTTGAACATGTGGTATGAATCGAGCAGTGAAACAAAGAATAAGGAAACAGCGGAGAAACCAGACACCAGAGGGACACCACCTAAGGTCCTGGTCCTGCTGTCTCGGTTCTGAGCTGGTGTCTGCAGGGTGTTGGGTTGGGAGGTCTGCAGGGTTGGGAGCAGTGGTGTTATCCTACTGGAACGCTGGGCGGGGCATCCGGGTGATCGGCAGCTTGCCTGTTGCGTACCGCAGTGTTACGCCGTTTGTGTAACGTACGCAAGTGGCGTAATTGGTTATGCAAACGGCGTAACGCTGCGGAACGCGATGGGTGGGCTGTCGATCACCCGGATGTCCCGCCCAGCGTTCCGGTAGGATAACACCACTGGTTGGGAGGTTGAGATTAACCGTCCAATTCCAACTCCCCTTTGTGCTAGTGGAGCATGTGCTCTTCCAGCGGGCCATAAAGCACATTGTGGCAGCGCAGGGGCTTGGTGGCACTGGCAGAAAAGCCTGAGCCATCCTACCACTGGCAGAAGGCTTTAGTTGTCCCACTGGTGCCAGATCCAGAAGAAATATGAGCCTGAGAAGGTAAGGGCTGCTCTGAGCAGGTGGAGGTGTAACAGGGTGGGGAGGGCAGTAATGTGGATAGGGGATGGGTGGATCAAGCCCACAAGGGGGGTAGGATCGGGTGGCACTGATGCATGCCATATCCTAACCCCCTTCCTGGTCCATTGACACATGGCAACACAGACCTGTGCCTGATGCTTAGCAGGTGCAGATCTGAGTTGCCCCATTGCACTGGATGGGACTTACCCAGGCAAGGGGGGAAAACATCTCCTGACACTGAGGAGGCCACCAGCATTACAAAAAACGAACAGAAAAACCCCACTGGATGCGGCACAGGCTGCACTGGCGCCTCTGCATTGGCATGGAGGTTGGATAAGGTTGGGCTGCCCAGCTAAATGTGGACAAATTGAAGGTGATGCTGAGCAGAAGAGAAGGTGGGTTGTTGGGCTGGCCAATACAGAATCAGAGGGCAGTTCAGCCTGCCCTTGAACATCATGCTCAGACTAAGGAGCCAGCCCAGAGCTAGAAGATTTGCACATGTAGACAGAACCCTATTGACCAGTGGCGAACCTAGCCCATGTGCTGCCTGGAGTCACAGGAAAACTTGCTGCCCCCCCTCCTACAGTGAAATGGAATTTAATTAATTCATCAGTCCAATCCAATCAATTAACTATTAATAAAGCCAGCAATCAGTGCAGGGGGAGCTCTGAACGCCGCCCAGAGGAAGATCTAAGGGAGGGCAAAGCTCTAAGTTTTGCAAGAAGCCTTACCTTGCAGTGGAAACCACTCCTCTCCTGCACCATTTTAGCCAATCCACACAGGGAAAAGCAACATCTTGGCGTTGCTTACTGGCTACAGCAGCAAGGGAGAGGAGGGATTTACATGACAGGGTAAGGCTCCTTGCAACACTTAGAGCTTTGCCGTCCCTGTAGATCCGCCTCTGACACCACTCCGGCTCTTCTGCTGCCTGGGGCCATGTGGCCCCCTGGACCCCCTCCCAGGTACACCACTGCTATTGGCTGCTTTGGTCACCTGACCTTGGCTGAAGTGGAAGCGCTGAATGGCTACCCTCTGGCCTTTCACAGTGGTAATGCTGAAGAGGGCTAGGCAGGAGCTCTCTCCTCTAGCAAGCAATTTCACCAATGCCAATAATAAAGCAAGGATCCTGCTGCCATTGTTCCAGGGTCAAGACTCCTGGTGCCTTAGGTTGTCCTTTAGATTTAAAAGGAGCTGTGCAATCTCTCTCTTGTCAAGGAAAAGAAAAGCAGCATTAGAAAAGTGAGCACAGTGTAGGCTTTAAGAGAGTTAGCAGTAATGAGTTCAAAATTAAAGTACTTGATCTTCCTTGTTTTTAACTCAGTTGTGGCAATCTGAATTCTACTTAGGGGTTCAGTCTTACCCTATCTGAAACTACTCCTGTTTCAAATGTTATGCAAAACAAAAAACAAAAACAAGAGAATATCTACACCAAGTGTTATGCCTGATTTTTTTTTTTAATCAAGGAGAGTGCTGTGCCTGGGATAGGATCCAGTAGCATAATGAATCCATCCTCTTATTGTGCTTTTCTGGAAAAACATCCAAAGAAGGAAATTTACAAGCAAAAATATAAAGAAAACCAGGAAACCAATTTCAATATCAGTATAAAACAGTAAAATAGTTACACTAGGGGTTGGATGGAAATCCACCAGAACTGTGACAACCCATTTTAGACTAATTGTGCCTATATCACCTGTTTTGCACAGATGTGTCACAATATAGGCATTGTAAGAAATAACATAGTCCACCCAGGTACGCTGGCATCCCTGGGAACCTTAAATACAAGTGATCATCCTGGCATTTAAATGTCCCTTAGCTAACCGAAAGATGTCAACCAAAAGATTCAGGCTGTGCGCTGTTTCTGTTTTCATTGCTTGCAGCTTTACAAGATTACAAGATCCAAGCCACATTTTCCTGACAGTAAGCCTCATTGACTATAATGTGACTTACTTCTGAGTAGACAGGCATAGGCTTGGGCTCTAAGAGCGCAATCCTAACCTGGAGTTAGGCTGGCACAGTTAGGCCAGCAAAATTTGGCTGGCCCAAGGACCACTGTGAAACACGTTTGGTCCACTCTAGGAGTCAGGGAGGATGGCAAATGTCTGTGTGCTGGCCTCTCTGACTCCAAGAGTGGTCCAAACATACTTTATGGTGTCCCCTTTGCCAGCCAAACTTTGCTGGCCTAACTGTGCTGGCCTAACTCCAGGTTAGGACTGCGCCCTAAAACTTCTTGATACGTTTTTTGATTTACATTTTTTTTAGAATTGAGCAGAATTTTTGCGCCTTCCTTTGTATTCATAACTAAAGGAATCATAACCAATCAAGAGACTAGGTTGTGAGGAACCCTGCTGGGAAATTTCACATATTTTACAGAAACTCATGTATGGAAGGAATGCAGAAATTTGTTTTAAATTACACATTGCAAGTGATATTTCCAGGCAAAAATGATCACTGTGTTTTGTACTATGAAGAAATGTGCCTTTCCAGGTCCAGTTGTCCAGAAATCAGGATATTTATTTTTCTGTTTTGCCTACTGCTGTAAAATGTGGTTTAGCTTCCTTGCTGGAAGGCACCTAGATATAGCTGCTGTGGGCACCTTTGAGGAGTGCCATTGCCATAGGGAGAGCACCCATTCACCCAGTGGTGTCGCTAGGGGGCACGGGTTGTGTGGGCTGCACCAGGTGATGCGCTGTGTGTGTGTGGGGGGGGGGCTATTGTTCCAAATTGTAAAATCTTGTATTTTTGAATAATGCCATCATGTTACATATCATTCAATATGTAATTTACAGCAGAATGCAATGAAACAAACCACTTTGTAGTATTTTTATTCTATCAAACGTTATAGTCAAAAAAACCGGAAAAGGACATCAAATGCCATCTGTAACAAAAAGTGGACTCAACATTGTAACTCAAAACCGACCAATGAAACTGAGTGTTCTGAGAGCCAATGAGATGTTATGATATAGCAGGGAACCAGTAAGACAGTGGTATTCAAACTTTTAAAACCAGGACCCACTTTTTAGAATGGCACTCGTATCGGAACCCACCGGAAGTGATGTCATTAACCTGCAAGTGATGTTGTGGCAGGAAGTGACATCATCAAGCAGGAACTGCCATCACTGTAATATAATAAAATGACACTCTTGAAATGTAAATTGGCATTCTTGGTCTGCAGCAATTGTACAACCATAAAACATCCCTGACAGAAAGCAAAATGAGGACAAAATATGATGTAAAAGCACTGAACTAAAAACAATTTAAAAAAAAAGTCACTTGAAAATTTAAGCTGTTAACACTCACAAAGGGAATATAACAAGAGGTCTACAGTTTCCAAGATGGCTGCTCCCAGCTTTTTGTAACCCACCTGACATCAGGTCACAACCTACCAAGTGGGTCCCAACCAGTGGTGATATCTAAATCGGGAGGAACCGGAACACTGGGCGGGACGTACGGTTGATTGGCAGCCCGTCCATTCCATTCCGCGCGGGCTAGCCCCGGTTGGCACGCCCCACCACTGCTCACCCAGGCACCCAGCGTGCCCCCCCCCCCGTCCCCCCCGGCAAGCAGACGCCCCCTCCGAGGCCAGGGCAGACCGCGTGGCGGGCAGGCAGGCGGTGGAAATGAACGGACAGGCAGCCAATCACACGTAAGTCCCGCCCAGCGTACCTGTTCCTCCCGCATTATATACCACCACTGATCCCGACCCACAGTTTGAATAACACTGCAATAAGGTGTCCATATGAGTCAGCTCTCATCTCCATGTATCAGAGTTAATGCCAGAACTCTTATTTATTTGCACAAGTGGCATCAAGTTGACCACTGGGGTTTTTTTGTTGGTTATTTGTTGGATGACCTTTATTGTTATATATTAAAATAAATAAATGATGCTAGTGATGCTACTGGAGTTAGGTTGTACATATGACATTGCAGTCTATTCTGCATGGTCTGGTATGGAAGAAGGTATGGAAGGAGGTCTGTCGCGGAAGTGACGCATTGACCCACTGCACCAGATGATGCAACCCCTGGTGGCACCACTGCACTCGCCCATCCCCTTATGGGATCTCCATGTACAGCCTCTTCTCCAGAAGGCTTGTGCTGGAAATGAACCCGCGAGAGCAGCTCATGCCTCTAAGAAGCAAACGAAGTAGGAGGGGTGCCGCTCCCTCCTTCCAAGCTATGGGATCTCACTGGCCCCTCCCCCTGCTTGGTTGCAGACCGGCCAGCCCTCCCCCACCATCCACAGGGATGCAGCTGGGAATACACACAGGGCCAGCAAAAATTGGGGGAGGGGTCCAAAAATGCTATGGGGCAGTGGTGGGATTCAAATAAATTAACAACCGGTTCTATGTCCTTCAGGGCGGCCTTCAGGGCGGCCGCTGCCTTTCTTCCCTCTCCCAACCTAAAATTAACAACCGGTTCTGCAGAACTGGTGAGAATTGGCTGAATTTCACCACTGCTATGGGGGCATGGATTGTCAGTGCCTGAACGGCTGCATAGTCGGCCTGTATGGTTCGGGTGTCACTACCTGTTATTTCTCTGTTCTAATTGCAGAGCTTCTCTTTTCTCACTTTTGGGCACCATTGTCAAAGCCTTTTTATATTCAAATGTGTTGGGAAAGGGTAATCTGTAGCAAATAATGGATGCCTACTTCTTTTTTCTTCTTTTCTTCTTTTTTTTTCTGCATAACTTCAGAGTTTGCCCTTTTCCTGACATCACCAGACGAACTATTCATTTCCTTTGAGACTCAGGAATGGCTTCTTCAACGAACTCCCCCCCCCCAAATAATTCTTTTATTTTACCACATGCACATGTAGTCACCGTGCTTGTTTATTTTTAATTAAAACCCTGTGCTTAGGCACTGGCAGCGTCAAAAATGACTACCTTTCCTTCAGTTAGAAAAGCTCTCTGTGCCGTGAACACATCAGCTTGGAAAAGTATAAAACTAGAACCCTGCAATTAAGATAAAGCAATTGTCCAAAGAGTCCCATTTATTTTGCTTCCTTTATGAGCAGACTGCCAAAGAGCACCATTTCTATGTAGAGAAAGGCCAGGGCCGTCAGAAACCTACACAATTATTGTTCTTCTCAGATATAAAGATAATAGGACATATTTCAGAGTGGGTTTTTTTTCCTCCGGATGCAGGCTATGACCTCAAGATCAGTATCTTTAAAATCCAATCTACACTCTCGTGCACTGTGCCACTGGGGCACGTGCCGCATCCTGCAGTTGGGGGGGGGCAGTCATGGAATGTTTGTTCCCTTACCTCAGAGTTGCACTGCCCTTACCCTGGTGCCGGAGAGCAGGGATGAACGGAGCCCCAAGTGCGCCCATGGCAGGGCGACGAAACTGTGCCCCCAGCACATCGCCCCACCCCCATGCATCGCCCGGAATAGCTCCATTTTGGAGCAGAACGGACGCGGGGGAGGGCAGGTGGGCCAGACAGTGCACGGGTTAGTACACTGACTCCGCGCAATGGCGCCCCACCACTGCCGGCGCCCATGGCTTGCGCCACCCCAGGCTACACCCTTCCTCCGCCTCTGCCAGAGAGTTGGTTAGGATTGTGCCCTTAGCTATATGTACAGGTTCATTTGAATAGGACTTCAGTAATGCCCCCCTCTGTGTGTGTGTGTGTGTGTCTGTGTCTGTGTCTGTGTCTGTGTCGTTATGTGTGTGAGGGCGCAATCCTAACCTGGAATTAGGCCAGCACAGTTAGGCCAGGAAAATTTGGCCGGCACAAGGGTCACTGTAAGGTATGTCTGGACCGCTCTCAGAGGCAAAGAGACCAGCCCACAGATGTGCGCCATCCTCCCTGACTCCAAGAGTGGTCCAAACACACTTTTCAGTGGCTCTTCTGCAAGCCAAACTTTGCTGTCCTAATTTGTGCTGGCTTAACCACAGGTTAGGATTGTCCTGTGAATGTGTGTGCAATCTACTGCACAAACCTGTCATTTCCTACTATTAAACACCACAAAAATATATTTTTCTCTCTCTGTAGTACAAGGGCACATTTATTCTCTCATCTCCTTCTCCTTTCTCCTTCCTTTTTCTGCCCTTTCCCCCTTACTTTACGGATCTGTCTTTGTAGAATTGTAAGCCTGTGGGTACCTAGGGTTTGTTCTCGTTAGCTTACCTATTGCACAGTGCCTGGCTTTGAGCTGCTTTAGAAAGATTCATGCAATTGTGCTATCCAACTGCATTGTGTCCTGTGAGTGTGGAAGTATGCAAGTCTTCAAGCGTCTGCCACAATGGAATACAACACTTTAGTGGCAGATAACATGTTTGTATATCTGAAGAATTAGACACTTTGGAACTAGAAATTAGATGCTGGGAATTTGTTCTATATACAGTGAAAGCAGGTTCTTAGTTATGCAATCCCACTGAAAAGTTGAAATTGGAACAGCCACTCTGTTGTCTTCAACTGAGTGACTGTTGTCATTCTGTTCTGTTTCACGCAGGCCTGGCCCATCCATGAGGCCAACTGAAGTGGTCGCCTCAGGTAGCAGGTTGGCAGGAAGCTCCCACTTCTGTCTATCCTCTTGCCTACCCTGACTATGATATGATACCCTGACATAGATATACATAGTATCTAGGCATAGTCCCATTATAGTCATGGGGGTTACTTTACTCCCAGGTAAGTGTGGATAGGATTGTAGTCTGAAGCTTGGACCTGAAAAGGAAGAGGAAATATGGAAGCACAGCAGAAGTATGGAGGAAAAGGGACCAGAGGGCATATCACCAAGGAAGGGGTGGACAACATTTGGCTTGCTGCATCAGGTACTGGGAAGACATGGGCTGGTCCTGATTTTGCCCTGATGTCTTGTTTTGATGAGGGAGGTGGTGGCGCAGCAGGTTAAGCAGCTGTTGCTGAGCATGCTGACCGGAAGGTTGGCTGTTCAAGACTACGCGACGGAGTGAGCTCCCGTTGCTTGTCCCAGCTCCTGCCAACCGAGCAGTTCGAAAGCACGTAAAAATGCCAGTAGATACATAGGTTCCGCTTCGGTGGGAAGGTAACGGTGTTCTGTGCACTACGGCATATAATCATGCCGACCACATGACCACGGAAGCTTGTCATAGGACAAACACCGGCACTTCGGCTTAGAAACAGAGATGAGCACCGTGCCCTACAGTCGGTCATGACTAGACCATTCGGTCGTGGGAAAAACTTTACCTTATTTTTATGGTTCCTAATGTCACCTTTGCTGGATTTATGTGGTTTGGTTACACGGAGAAGTTTGCTTTATATGGACAAGTAGTGACATACTTTCTGGAGACTGTTTGTAGGGGTGAGAGCTTTACAAATGTTATTAACAATGGGGTATCCTCCCAATTTAAGAGATTCACAACCCAATCCTAAGATGCTGGGCTCCTGTATTATATGGCCACCATGGCAGCCATAGGAGGCATCTTGGGAAAAAGGGATGTTCGTCCCCTTCCCCCGGGTAAGGGCACTGGCCCTGCAATGGGCCTCCTCAAGTCTGTGCTGGCTACTTGGCTGGTGCACAAGCTCCTTGTTGGGCTGCATGGCCCAACAAGGAGGAGGGGATCTGGCGATGGTGGCCACTGCTGAGCCCACCCCTGCTCTGCCCCTCCCCAGTTCCCCCGACCCAGAAATGCTGCACCATTTCTACCCTCCCCATGCCTTCCCTCCTTGCCCCCAAATTGCTCACTGCTGGTGGCAGTGAGACTTACCACTAGCCAGCTCTGTGCTGGATCCTCTTGGTGCTGGAGCTTACCAGCACCAGTGGTAAGGCTACCCCACTGGTGGTAGAAGTAACTTTCAGCACTTTTGTGGCACTGGTGGGTGCAAGGCTCTATGGGATCAGGTCCTAAGTCCCCACACACACACACACAAAACGAACACAAAATGTGAACTTCCACTGCCTGTTCTCTTAGGAATTATCTTCGCTTAGGAGGAAACATGTCTAATGCAGTACAATACACAATTTTTTAAAAAAGCATAGCTAAGATAATGGGGGCAGCCAGTGGAAAATGGTTCAGTTCAATCTTCAAGGTTCATTACTGCGTAACTAGAACTTGGCTTGTGGTGGAAATGATGTTCTCAGAATGCATCCAAGCGAACGGATGAGGCCAAATGACGGGCACGTATCTGGGCAGCAAATTCAAGAGCAGGTGGAAAGTCAAGGAGGAAAATGCAGAGAAGCGGATGGGCAGCCCGACCCTACCGAAGTTTCCCCGCACCTTTGCAGCAGTGCCAGCATAGCTTGCACTGCATCCTGTGTGGGAGTTTAGCAGATGGAAAGCCTCCTTGGGGTAAAGGAACATGGGTCCCTTTGCCCCAGGGAAAAGCCCCAGCCACTGCAAAGTGTCAACTCGGACCTGAGACAGCAATATTGTTGGCACAGGTCTGTGCTGATTCATGTAAGTGGATCAAACCCAGGGAAGGAGGTAGGATATGACCTGCACTGGCACTGCCAATTCCGCCCCTTCCCAGGCCCGATCTGCCCCATCACCATTCTCCCCATTCTGTTACACCCCACCCCCACCCCTTCCTCTACCCCTGCACTGCACAGGGCTGGACTTACCTGTTCCAGTGGGCATACACTGCTGTGCTTTGCAGGTGCAGCACCTTCCCACTGGTGGGCCTGGATGATGCACTGGTGCAACATTCTTAATGGCACATTTGTGACAGTTTGCACCAGCAGAGCATGTGCTCAACCAATGCAGAGCCCCAGTAGGACTGGGCCCAAAAGTCTACCATATTCTGATCTACCTTCTATCCAAGGTAGGACTTAAACCAGGTCTCACTCAGGTTGAGTTGTGGACCTTGTATTCATTGCTATGGTTCAACCTGCAGGAATGTTCAGTATGGGAATGTTGTGAGAAGGGCAGCCAGAGTCCAAAAGAACGATGTCCAACCTTGAGGACCTGTCCAGGCTGGACTGACGATCACCTGCTGAAGCTCAAGGTCACATGGCCAGAAGAAAGAACCATACTGTGAAGGCTACATCTGGGACTGAGGATTCAATGAATCACAGAATACTGTATATTGGTTAAAAGCCCATTGAAAAATGGTGGTTTAGACTAGCCTGCCCATGTAAGCCGCCTTGGGCATTTGCTTCGGCATGGGAAAGGCGGGGTATAAATTCTTCAAAATTAAAAAAAAACCTTAGAACTATTCCAATTAGCCCCTTGGATCCAGACTGTTTGAGAACTTTGGTGTGGTGAAAGGGCAAGCCAGCTTCTTCTGACATTTCAGCACCACTTCCCAGAGAACAGCAGGAACTCAATTAGATTCGGCATCCCAACCTCTGCAGCTCTTGTATAGTTGTTAATTAGAAGGTAAATATTGACGTGTACCTTAATACAAAGGCGGAGAGGCTGACACCTCTGTGCTAAAAGGCTCGCTTGGCATGAATAACTTAATTGTTCATGAGACAGATGTGGCCTTCAATGAGCTGGAGAATAATGTTGACCCTCAGCCCAGAAAGAAAATACTCAAGAATCACAGGCCACCATATCAGTCCATTAAAAACTCTCCAAAGGCCCCAGTGTGGCAATACAGTGCTTTTATCGGGATTCACTAAACTGGCATAAAATCAGATGCAAAGTTTTGAGCTCCTAAGCTTGGTCACAATTTTGTGACATTATAGTTGGCCTTAAGAAAGGTTTCCAGAGAGAGAGAGAGAGAGAGAGAGAGAGAGAGAGAGAGAGAGAGAGAGAGAGAGAGAGAGAGATATTTCATAATGAAGGTGTTGGACTCAATCCATGTCACAGTTAGCTTTGCTTCTGTTCTATTAACACAGTTAGGACTTCAGCACACCTCTCTGTGTGTTGGATTACACTAATTGCATTGAGTACTTTTGCAAGCTACAGATGTGAACTTGGGAGCATATGTAACCCAAGACACCCAATTGATGAAACAGAGGAAAAAGTCAGATGAAGGAATATATCTGGACACCACACCCTCAAAATAAAGGGCCTGGCTCTCCAATGACCATGATATTCCCACACTATCTAGAAAGATGGCATTTGTTACATGTAGGAACACCACTGACAATACTGGCACCATCCTTGCAAGACTGCAGCTGGATTTGGAAAGCATATACCGTACAATGCACCCTTTCCAAATCTCCATGTACAGCTCCTAACCACCTCTGTGAAGCCTTCCTGATGTCTGGATCTGTACTGAAGAACTCACTGGCAGTGCGGTTTGCAGATTGCCAAGACATACATTTCCTTGACATTCATAACATATGAACAAGCCCCGGTGTAACGAGTTTATGTGCAATCATTCCCACAACTTTATCTGGCACAGGAAGAATATTGCGCATCACATTGCCAAGGAGGAGATTATGAAGCCATTTTTCTTCCTATCTGATTTGCCCTCGCTGGTTTCTTTTCCTTCTTCCTTGGAGCGTTCGTCTGATCTACCAACCTGTGTAATGTCAAGTCCCTTGGGAGCAATGATTCAAAGGACATCCCGTAACTTTGGAGGCAGTCCTTTCTTGTTCTCTTTCTCTGGTTCCATTCTGATTTACCAAACTCCTTGAATGGAAGCAAATGGATGAAGCAAAACAAAAGAAATTCAATTTGTAACCCAAGTCCTAAAGTAGTTCTTTAATGAGCAAACCAACATGAATTGTAATCCCATTAGTGGAGCCTGCTCAGATCATCTTCCTCACTGAGCAACAAGAAAATTAGGTAAGAGCCCAGGCCTGTCCTTTCCCCTCCCCTCTGATGCAGCCACGCCAAAAAGATGTGTGCAATATCTGGGGAGTGCAGATCAAGAGGCTTGGGAAGGAAAGGGGGAATTATTTCCCCTTATCCCTCCATTATTATTATTATTATTGTTATTATTATTATTATTATTATTATTATTATTATTATTATTATTTATTGGATTTATATCCCGCCTTTCTGCCCGAAGGCACCCAAGGCGGCATTACAATAAAAGAAACAATAAAAACAGAATTTAACATTAAAAAACAATTTAAAAACAATGGTAACATACAATTTAAAAATTTAAAAAACAACAAGCCCCGTGGATCATACATAGCTTCCCACACTTGGACTTGCCCCAGCTCTGTAGCTCTGGAGCATCAGCTCTGTAGCTCTCAGGATCTGGTGCTTTCTATTGCCAGCTCTCAAGATCCTGTATGCTCCACTGCCATTGGATCCACCTCCTCCTGCCACCTTCTTACCCCGTTCTTCCTCTCTCTCCACACTGTTGACCCCCTGCCTGCCCCTCTCTGCTCCTGGGATCCTGATGGTGGATGAACTCTGCCTGCCTGCCTGCCTCCCATATCCGTTTTGCTCAGCCGGCTTCCTCCACCTGCCTCACCAGGACTTGGCACGGAGAAACGGCATTACTGCTCAGAACCTGTTTGAAAATCAGCGTCATACACAGAATTGCCATTCTGTTTCAGGAGAGTCCAGCAAATGAATGCCAGCATCAGATGCGTATCTGACCTGTAGCCCGGGGCAGCGCGAGCCATGGGCGCCGGGCAGCGGTGGAGCGGCAGGGCACCATTGCGCGCAGTCCGTGGGGGAAACTGCACGCTCGTCGGCCCGCCCGCCCTCCCTGGTCTCCATTACGCTCTGAAATGGAGCGTTTCTGGATGCAGGGAGGTGTGTCAGAGCGACACACGGGGCAGGGCGACGTCCTGGGGGCGCAGTTTCGGCGCCAGCCATGGGCGCACTCGTGCCTCCGTCCGGGCCTGGCCAGCATAACTTTAAATGCAATGCAAAACACAGGCATGCCCCGATTACAGGCACTGATACAGGCACTGATTTGGTATCCACAGTTTCCGTTATCCACGGATACCATGGAGGCTGGGATGCCTGTTAAAAAGAAAGGGGAACATTTAATTAAACAAATCTCTTTTTTGTTACCTTGTTGCAGCAAAACCACAGATGTTCCCCTAACTTTTTAAAAAGGCGTCCCCAATATTCACAGTTTCCTGTATCCACGAGAGTGTGTGCCCAGAACAGAATCCCTGCAAATACCGGGGCATGCCTGCATTGCAAGTGTTACATCACAGAAGATCCATTCACCCATGTATGAACAGCACTTGATCTCTCACCACTTGATTGCAAAACACTCAGGTTCAGGTCACACCTGACTGATGCCTGGATGGGAGTCCTCCCCTGGTTGCCTGAGGTTCTGAGGGCCCCCTTTCCCCCAGCATTCAGACCAGTCTGCATGGACAGAACGGCCTCAGCCTGCACTCTCAGAGAGGGAGAACAAGCCATCATTTCTACTGTCCCAAAGCATACTGTCTTCTTCACAGACATTGCGATAAGCAGCAATTCCTCATTTGCACCATCACTTTTGAGGGTCAAGCACCGGAAACAGAACTGGTGCAAACTTTCACTGCTTGTTCTTTGCGGATGCCTTTGTTGGCCTGTGACTAAGCTTGTTAACATAGTTTGCTGCGGCTGGAATGTTTACGCAAATAATAATGCCTCGCAGGGAACAAAGATCTATCGTTTAATAGCAAGGGGTGGTGCAGAGAAGCTGCACTCGGATCAAAGGTTAATTGATGTAATGTTCCTACAAGGCATTCACTTGCTTAAATATTCTGCCAGTAAAGTTAGGCTGTCTTGCATTTGGAATTGCTTTTTCCCCAGAAAGAATGAAAATATACATGTGCAGGAAAGGTCAGGGCATTTTCTCCCTTCTCGACTCCATCCAGACCTTCGACTTCAGACTTGAAATCAGCACTATCCCCAACAGCCAAAGAGATCAGGGAGGCTTATGAACATTTCAGCTGTTCCTTAGCAATCCCTGCTTTCAAGACAACATTGTCAAAGGGAAGCACTTGGTTGCAAATGCTGGTTCATTAAATAATAATTGATCCAAGGTGAACCCGCAAGTGGTGGACTAGATCTTAGGTCAGGCGCATTAAGGGAAAACTAGCCATTGCACTAACATGCAGGTGCAGAGGCATATTTAGGGTTACCAGTTGCGGTGGAGCGTGGCCAAGAAAAAAACCCAGAGCGCTTTTTGACCCACCAGCCCTCCCCTGTGCTCTTTTGGCTCTGAAATGGAGCAGGCATAGGACATTGATGCTGGAGGCATGGTGACATGGGGCAATGTCACATTGCCTTTCCTTCTGCTCTGTTGGAACCTATTATGGCTCTGTGCAGATGCCACTCAAAATGCTACCTGCGTGTCACATCTCATCCCCTCTAATGCCATTAATATCTGTGAATCTGCAGGAGATTCTGTGGTCTATTTTTGGATGGGAGACAGAATGCTAGGCTGGGACAAGCTGCAGTACCTGTTGTGGCAGAACGGAGTCACTGTGGAGCTGATTAGCCAGTGTGGGAATGTGGTGAGAAGGCCAGTCGGCAAAAGAACGGAGTCCAACCTTGAGGACCTGTCCAGGCTGGACTCACAATCATCTGCTGAAGCTCAATGGCACACGGCCAGAGGAGAAAACCACACTGTGAAGGCTACATCTGGGACTGAGGATTCCGTGAATTGCAAAATTCTGTATATTTGTAAAAACCCATTGAAAAATGGTGGTTTAGACTAGCCTGCCCATGTAAGCCGCTTTGGGCATTTGCTCTGGCATGGGAAAGGAGGGGTATAAATTCTTCAAAATAAAATAAATAAAAATATTTAGCCAATAATATTTAGCATTAGAAAGAATAATAAGCCATGATCCTACAGATGTACAGTATATGTCCAAATACCCAACTGATTTCACAATGGGGTTGCAGAAGTGAAAGCTGCTCACTATCAATATTTAATAGGTATAATCACCTGATAATGAATGAATAAAATGTCATATACAAGATGCCGGCTTCCAAAGTACAAAGCGGTATGGAAAATGCATGCTTGCAAAGGGCTCGTTAACCTTTCGAGCACAGTGCAGTAGCCTGTGGCAGGCTGGTGACTTGATCTGATGAAGAACATGATGATGTTGGTTTATTAAACAGGAATAACTGGACCTATATTATAAATGCACTTGAAAAGCTGCAAGCACAGTGTGGGATAGGAAAGCTCAGTAAATTGTCTTTAGAATAGAATAAGGAATGGATGTGTACCTGAATTAAAACATGCCACAAATCTATATATATAAAGGAGAACGTGTGTGTGTATGTGTGTGTGTGTGTGTGTGTGTGTGTGTTCCGCATAGGCTTCGGAATGTCTGGAGCAACACACACAAAACCCGGCACGTGTATGCCTTACGGCCTGGCAGCAAACACTGCGGGGGTACAAACCCCCTAGCGCCCCCAGGGGTGAGGGGCGCAGGAGGCACCATGTGAAAATGATCGAAAACGGCCGATCTCGGCATCGAATCCATAGTTTCTGGGGTCGCCGAGACGAGCGGCGATGCTCCTGACGCCGTTGGAGTCCAGGTTCGGCCCCCATCAGCATGGGTGGCGAGAAGGGGTGCAAAATAGAACATCCGCCATGACCTGCTGGAACGCCTGGAGCGATTGACACCAAACTTGGTACGCATATGCCTTGCAGTCTGGCGACAAACACTGCAGGGGTACGACCCCCCTAGCGCCCCCAGGGGTGGGGGTGCGAAGGGGGTGCCATGTAAAAATACTCGAAAACGGCCACAATAGTGTCAAATCCATAGTTTCCTGGGTCACCTAGAAGCTTGGGATAATTTGTTACCCGGGCAACGCGTAAATTATAAGCAATTCATGAATATTATACTGGCAGGTAGCAAGACCTTTGGCTGCAATCCTGTCCACTCACACTTGCAATACTATAATGGGACTTTCTCCCGAGTACACATACATGGGATTGGATTCTCTGAGCAGCAGGTGTCTGGCAGAGGGTCAGCATTCAGTTGCCACCCCTGAAAGTACTCCATGGCCACAAGGTTTGTTGACACAAACCAGTGAGTCCTATGCTCTGTGCCATGGAGCTTGCAGGTGCCATGGCAAACTCACAGGGGAACCATGGAATGTACCTGGTGGTTCTCCTGGGCACTTATCTTGAGAATAAGGGAACATGGGATATCTCACGAGATCTCGTGCAATCGAAGAAGTTTCCTAGAATATAGGTTTCCCGTATGTGTTCAGACCAATTCTCAGTTCCTATTTTGTTACTTAGGAGAACACCATCTTGCTGCAATGTGTCCAACATCATAGATGGTCACACCCCCACTGCTGATGCGCTACACACACACACACACACACACACACACACACATACACACACACAAATGCTGTACTTGGGGCACGATCACCCCCATGATTAGGACCATGATGCAAACAAATCCAGTAAGCACGGTGGATGGCAAGGGGCAGAGGTTTCTGGTGCATGAACAGACAGTTGGAACCAATGGAAACTCTCCCCCATTTCTTATCATCTTCAAAGGACTTCAGTGAGACTCATAGCCCAATCCTATCCAACTTTCTAGCGCCAGTGTAGCCACAATGCATCTTCAAGACAAGGGAACAAATGTTCCCCTACCTTGAGGAGGTCTCCCTGACTGTATCCCCACTGCAGGATACGGTGCGCACTCCATTGGCACGGCTACGTCAGTGCTGGAAAGTTGGATAGGATTGGACCCTTCCTTCTCACCAAACAAGTAAAGTAGTAATCCTGGGCTGCTTCCCATGCCTACTCTGCCTTGAGTTGCAAGACCCTTTGAACATCACTCTTCTTCATTTCAGCACTGCGTGAAAAGGAGAGCAGCCTGGTTCCTTTGACATCTTTTTGTGACTTACTATGAATTTTGTGCCTTGCATTGACTGCCTGTTCCCGAGCTTGTAAATAACTCTTTGGTGGCCCCGCTCTTTTTGTCCTGCTAAATGACCAATGCACATAATTGACTGTAATTGCCACTGCAGCGCATTCAAGCTGGACAACAATACTGTACAAACGTCATGAAACTCGAACCAGTGGATATGATCTTCTTTTCTTCATTCAAAAGAAGGGAAAATTGGGGCTTTTTACAACAGGATGAACAAAATGTATTCTCTCAGGGGTGGGGGATATAATTAATATGTACTGACACATTACAATGACAAACATAATATGACAGGGTGCTAAGAAGGATTTAAAAATATTGTACTAGTAAGCCACACAGGAACCTGCTGTTCTTCTCCAGGCAACATTTGCTGATATCAAACAGAGGGGCTGCCAGGCGAAAACATACAAAATCAAAGCCAGTAAAATTATACAAATATTAGACAACTCCACAAGAAATGAGCAGGAGGGGACAACTGAAGCAACCCATTGTAAGTGGGATTTTTTATGCTTATTTCTAGTGTACAAGTTTTGGGCCAGAAGCTTAGGGCGCAATCCTAACCTGCAGTCAGGCCAGCACAATTAGGCCAGCAAAGTTTGGCAGGCACAAGGGACACCATAAAGAATGTTTGGACCACTCTCAGAGTCAGAGAGGCCAGCACACAGATGTGTGCCATCCTCCCTGACCACAGGAGTGGTCCAAATGCGCTTTAAGGTAGCCCTTGTGCCGGTCAAACTTTGTTGGCATAACTGTGCCAGCCTAACTCCAGGTTAGGATTGCACCCTTAATGTCTTATGCCAGCAGAATGACCACCATATCCTAAGCCCTCCCAGGCAATGTCTCAGTGGCGCAGTGGGGAATCCAGTAATGTCCAGGAACAGTGTCCTGACATCAGCGTGTGTAGCTTCAACAGCATTCAGGCAAAACAGGGTGCTGTTAACACATTGTAGAACACAGGCTGTGTGGGGAGGAGATTGGGGCATAGTGTGGAGCCCCATTTTGGCCTCTCTGACTCCAAGGGCAGAGCTGTGCTATAATCTGAGCTCTGACAGCACGGCATGTTCCTGTGGTTGCCAGTGTCCATGGTGTGTCCATTAGTAAACTATATTCTATAGCAGTGGTTCTCAAACCTTTTAGACCGGGACCCACTTTTTAGAATGGCACTCGTGGAGGGACCCACCGGAAGTGGTATCATAACTGGAAGTGACATCATCAGGCAGGAAGTGCCGTCATTATAACATAATCAAATGACACTCCTGGAATGCAAACTGACACTCTTGGACTGCAGCAATCGCACACCAATTAGGTCAAAATATTATGTAAAAGCAGTGAACTAAAAGCAATTTAAAAAAAAAACAACCTTACTTGAAAATTTAAACTGTGAACAGTCGTAACAGGAATATAGCAAGAGTCAGGTCTGCAGCTTCCAAGATGGCTGCTCCAAGCCCTCTGCAACCAAAATCTGAATTTGAATGTTTGGAGGCCAATTTCCATTCAGAGAATTTTGTTCTCCCCAGACTGTTTCTGCTCTGGAAGCTTTTCACTCTTCCATAGAGGGTTGGGGAGGGGGCATTTCAAGAGAACAGCAACAAGAACACTTATGGCTAATTTGCTACAATATGGGCACTTAGCAGTGATCAAATGGCCTCTTCTTACCAAAATTAATGATCTGTGCAATTAATACTTGGTGGTGGCATAGCTCGTCTTTGTGGTGCTACTGCACTCGATTTGTCTCTTAGCCTCACGCAGAGGAAGAGCAATAATGCTTTCTGTTTATACCACTCCCCCAGTGTGCCACTATGGGAAGCAGCTCAACCCACAAGAGTCTGAGGCTGTGCTTGCCACAAGTGTTCCAGGGACGGCTCCAGCTGCTGCCTTACAAATGCTAATCGAGGGGGGGGAAAGGACTGTGGAAGAAATACAATGTTGTGACTTGTTTGGCTTCCATCGCCACGCTTGCAGAATCCCACAGCCCGCATCAAGTCCTGGGAGGGTTCCGTTTTGCCTGGTTCCACTGCACGAGTGTTAACTAACTTGGCACCTGCTGCTCCGATAAAGAGAACTCTAGCTGTTGCTACACAAACAGCACCAACCCACCATCTGATGTTTCCCTCAGAACCAGAGGCACATTGTCAAGGCTCCCCAGCCAGGCCGGGAGTCAGCACTGATGTGTGTCCTTGGCAGGCGGCCATTTTCTTATCCTTTAGAAATACAACTGGAACATTGGTCGCTTGAAAGAAGGGGGGGGACTTCCAACTCTGTTGTTGTTGTTGTCGTCGTTTTCAATTGCCCCCAGTGATGTCATGCACCCACTATGCACCACTACGCGAGTACCGGTTCCTAGAAGTTGGAGCTGGCCCCGCCCACTCGAAGCTGGCCCCTGCTATTTAACCAGGGAACAGTTGAAGCAAAATATGTATATACACATCTCTAGAAAGCAAAGCAGTAGAAGTTAAATCAACACTAACCACAAGCTGAAGTTATTACAAACATGATCACATCCATGGCAACAATCATGACATCACTTCCGGCTTATGATGTCACTTCCGGTGGGCAGACCCCGACAAGTGCCAATCAAAAGTGAGTACCTGTTCCTAAATCATTTGGATGACACCACTGATTGCCCCCCCTTGAAAGAACTACCTGGGAAGCAAAGGGCCAGAATGTGCACCCAGCAGGGCCAGCTCCAGGAGCAGCAAGGCCCAATGCAGGGCATCCCCGTGGGGCCCCCACCATCCCACCCTACTCACCAAGGAAAGCACTTGCGGTGCTGCCCATGGTACCTGGACATAGTTGGTGGTGACCTGAAGACATCACCGTCAGAAGGCTCATTTTGGATGGTTTGGAGGTAAGGGAAGGTGGGAGGGCCCCAGGTCAAGCTGCTCTGCTTGCCTCACTGACTTACAGCCCATGGAGATCCCAGCTGCAGCATCATGCAACATGCTCGCTGCTCTGGTGTGGGCGCCCCCAAAGTGCGGGGCCCAATGTGACGACATTGGTCACATTGGCTTAAGGTCAGCCCCGGCACACAGTGCAGCACGAGCATGCAGACCCATAATCGCATGGGTCCAATTCAGGATTAGGAGAAAGAGCATTCCAGCAGGTCCCCTGGGTTCGCTGATCGTAGACAGGGAGGGGCTGTTCAGATGTGATTGGGGCCATTCGCCCAATGCTGATGAGCTCGCTGGCATCAGGAGATGGGAGGAGCAGCAGGTGCCAACCCCCTCCCCGCCAAGAGTCAATGAACACAAAGGGAATTACCTGAAAAAATGGCTATTAAAAACATCCAGCAGCCCTGCTTGCTATGCTATTAGGGCATGGATGGTTGTTCCACCCTCCTCTCTGCAAGCTTACTCAGGGGCTGCAGAAACTCCAAAGTCTACGTAGTGCTTTACTGTAGCATAAGCCTTTGTTTTGGATTAGATGGTGGGACACGACAACAGGTGCTGTCACCCAAACAGGCTCAGGAGCACCACATATGGAAAGAGGAAGTGAATTCAACACAAAACACACAACAATAAGACAAGCATCTTCCTTTTCTTCCTTCCTTTCCTACACCGTTGACATACTCCCAGATTCCATCCAACTCCCCACCTCACTGGTGCTTTTTCGTGTATTTCGACGATGATTAAAGACTTTTTGTCTTGCCATTTAATTAAGGCCCTGTAATGCCATAAATGCTTTCATTTGAGAATTACAAAGCATTAAGCATGGATGTTTTTTAAAGTCTGTGAACTATTAGAGTCATTAGCTGTTGCTATATTTGGTCCTTTTATGTTCCTGCTCTGTTGGTCTGAAGGGCATGTTGCTTACACAACTTCATTTTTTTTTTCCTTTGTGGTTATGTGTGTCAGTCACAAAGAAAGGCACAGCACGCTAGCCGAATTGCAAGTTAGATAAAACAGGGGTGCGGACAGTTCAACTTTCTCGACTTTTTAATTTTGCCAGGAATTTTCCCAGGTATATGAGGTTGATCAGGCAAAGCATCCAACCAAAGTAATATTGATTAAGATTGTGTTAACTCAGCTGGCCCCTAAGAGAGGCACATGGAGATGTAGAGCCAACAGAAGACACCAGCTTCTCTCATCTGTAGCTACAGGAATATTCTATAGATCTAGTTGTATGGTTTTCTTTTCTTTTGTATTTTGTATTGTGTTTCATCTCTTTGCAGTTTACAGTGTTTTTGTATTGATGAAAGCAGATCAAGGGCAGGGCATAATTTTTTCCAAATAAACCAATAGTTGAAGAAAACCACAAATGGTTTTTATGCAGTCAACTGTGGCCCTAAGCAAAGAAACTCCCTTTAGCAGAGGCATGCAAATTATAATAGACTGCACAGGTATGGATTTATAGCTGTCTGTCCTCTCCCCGCATTTGGGGAGCTCTTCTTTCAAGGGATCTGGGAAGCTCATAGACTGATGCCCAGGGTGGCAGGAGGCAAGGAAGGCTAAGGTGATGCCCAAGCTCTGGCAGCCTCGGAGGTAGGCAACATCCCCTGTCGCATGAGGCAGGTGGGGAGCAATCTGCCAGGCAATGTTGCAGTGCCTCAGAGTCCAAGGGAAGGGTGGCCATCACCCTAGTCCTCTCCCTCTTGGCTGGGCTGGTCTGCCTCACTGGGTACCACCTCCAGGCCACCATCCTTGGTTGGCCCTCAGCTCTCCAGTCCTTCATGTTCCTCCTCATCAGGTACAGGCGGCAGCCTTGTTCTCCTGATCAGGAAGGGTCCTATGCTGCTGCTGGAAACAGCATGCAGAGTGAAGGGACTCAGGAAGTAGGAAGCCTTTGGGCAGAAAACTGAAAGGGTCCATGGGAGCTGAATAACCAACCAGAATCTTAGTATCATCTTAACAGTTCCTTAAGAAGCTATGCACAGGGTTTCTTTTCCAACTACATTACTTCAGGCATCCTATGACTTTCCTACAGCTGAAGTTTTTTTTTCTCCCCATTTTAAGTGGAATTGATTTCTCAGATGTATAGCTCATGTAAGGGTGTGAAATACATATTACATTTTTTTTTTTATTCTTGCTGACAAAGTGGAACTGCCTTTGTGAAGATCCGATCTGAGCCTGAGGGAGACCGGCCTGGAAAATCAATTCCTCTGTTTGTAAATTCATTACCATTTAAATTATGGATGTGAACATGTTTGGTGAAGAGATGCAAGATGTAAAACCTTGGGAACATGAAGAGGAGCCACAGCCTTATGGAACAGCACGAGTTTAGCACACGAGATTTCGAGTTCAATCAGTGGCAATCCGACCTGTTGGTTGGGGGAGGGGTCATTTGTCCCTGGGAGGCACACCGGCGGTGTGGGGGCAGGCTGCACAGAGGCAAGTTGCCTCTCACAAAGGCAAGCTGTTTGAGCATTATTTGGCCTGCCCCCCCCCAAGGCTTGCAGGGTTGCTGTGGAGGCAGAACCACATATGTCACCCTAAGCTCTTTAGAGCACTGGTATTCAAACCTTTTAGACCGGGACCCACTTTTTAGAATGGCACTCATGTCAGGACCCTCTGGAAGTGATGTCATTAACCTGGAAGTGATGTTGTGGCAGGAAGTGACATCATCAAGCAGGAAGTGCTGTCATTGTAACATAATAAAATGACACTCTTGAAATGCAAACTGGCATACTTGGACTGCAGCAATTGTACAACCATGAAACATCCCTGACAGAAAGCAAGATTAGGATAAAATATGATGTAAAAGCTCTGAACTAAAAACAAAAATTCAAAAAACCCTCACTTGAAAATTCAAACTGTTAACTCGCACAAAAGGAATAGAGCAAGAGTAAGGTCTGCAGTTTCCAAGATGGCTGCTCCCAGCTTTCCGCGACCCACCTGACATCAGGTCGCAACCCACAGTTTGAATAACACTGCTTTAGAGACAGGGTGGGATAGAAATGTAGCTCCTTGAACTTTCGTTGGGGTTTAAGGTGTGGTTCTTAAGGAAGGGCTCAACAGGAGCATTTTTGGATTTCCTTTTTCTCTACTCCTTGGAATGATATTATATTTATCAGAACCATTCCTTGAGAATAAGGACAGCTCTACTTGTCCATGGATGGCATCATTACCTTTCCCTGCTGATCTTCCCAGAAGCCGACAACTTTCCAAGAGACCTGGAACTGTCAAGACCATCCTGTCCCCTTCCACCACACAAACAAATCACTGACATCAGTATTTTACCATGGAAAATGCTCCTATAAAATGCTCCCAAACAGCTCCAGGAGCAGTTAAAAATTCAGCCTAAGCTCTCTGAGAATACGTATGAAGTTATAAGCCATAGATCACAACTAACAACTATCAGAGCCTTTCCAGTGGGCCTGTGTGCATAATGCTGTTACCAAGCAACCGCAGGCAGAAGGAGCATTTTCAGATTAAATCATTCCCAAGTGATCCATCCATCTGCCTTACGGAAGTCATACTTGGTGAACAAGTTGGGACCACGGACAGCAGTGCCAGTGCCAAGTTTCTGGGGTCACTGTGGCAATACCCAGCTAGCACTAGGCAGTGGCGGACCCAGCCAAGGCTCTTCCTCAGGCAGGTCAACAGTCCTCACTCCCAACCTGGAATCGCCTAATGCCGGCTCATGAATTTGCTGCATCTCACTGAGTGGAAACTGAAATGTGGGAAATAAGGGCTCTAAATGCTTTTTTCGTTTCTTTCTTCCATTTGCCCTTGAATGTATTCAGGAAACGGTCTTCGAACCCCATGGAACTGTCCCCTCTCCATATCCCTGACATCTGAAATGTTGCCCTTTTGGTTCAGAACGATAACATTAGAATGATAAGGAGCAATACTCTAAGAAACTGCAAGGCGATGCATCAGGCAGCTAGTGGGCAAAACTGCTGTTAACCATGTTAGGAGAATTGCGCTTGAGAGGTCTTGCCGCAGCTGTGTCTCCTGCAGGGACCCAGGCAAATTGCTTCAAGTCCTGACTGTGGCCCACTGCTCCATTGTTACTAAACTGATCACACAACCGAGATCTAAAGATCTAGACAAAGAGAGAGAACGGAAGGCAACACACACACGTTTCACTAGGATGCATTATTGTCATTTTCAGCCAAAGTATCAAGCAGATACACACACACACGCACACAATAGGCATAATATACATATTATATAAACATATACAGTATATTGTATGATTTTTATATATAATGTATATATAATATGTATATTATGCATATTGTGTGTATGTGTGTGTTTAATCATATAATATACATTATATATATAGATAGATAGATAGATAGATAGATAGATATAGATATAGATATAGTGTGTGTGTGTGTGTGTGTGTGTGTGTGTGTGTGTGTGTGTGTGTGATGTTCCTAAAAGTGCTTTTTTTTGGGGGGGGGTTCATTGTTGATGATGATGATGATGATGTCCAGTAGTTATTGTTACCCCTGCTAACTGGGCAAGAGGCACTTTTTCAAGTGGTGTTCCCTTATTTTTAGCAGCGGGAGAGTAATTGTCCCTCTTCATCCCTGCGCAGTGTGTTTTCTAATGGCTGTTGCTGGTGGTGGTCTGCATTTTTTTTAGATTGTGAGCCCTTTTGGGACAAGGAGCCATTTAACTTTATTATTGTTATTTGCCTGTAAACCACTTTGTGAACCCCGTGTTGAAAAGCGGTATATAATTGTTGATCAAAACTGTTGATTGATTGATTGATTGATTGATTGATTGAGTCCTTTCTTCCGAAGCAACGGCCCTTCCACAGAGCAAGAAACTGTGGGCACTACCCATAATTATAATTATCTACTTGCTAAAATCCTAAAGCCACTGTTTTTAGAAAAGCCTTTAAATTATGATTGCATGAATCTTTTAAGGAGTGCTGAATAATTCAGACACCCTGAGGTATCCAGCTTGGCTTTTAATGTATTCATGGTGCTAAAAATGGTACCCTCAAAATACTGGCACTGCAGTGTTTCCGATGTAACGCTCAGCCAGCTGTCTGGATTTTCACCAGCTCCATTTGGCACATGAAAGTTACAAGCTCTTGGCTTGAAATTCCAGCCTTGGGGCGGGGGGGGGGGGAACGTGAGAAAGGCACAGCATTAAAACTTAATATAAGCAGCATATAAATATAGCAAACAATATAAGCAGCTCACCTTTGTGTCGAGTGACACATTTTCTATTTCTGAGTAGCAGAACTCAGCTTGTACAGGAGCTGTCATTATCACTGTACAGCCATTTCAGTGGAAGTTACATTCTGCCATGCTGCCGATGCTTCCTTTTGCATGCACAAAGCTGATACACCCTTTGAAAATGCGCACTAAAACATTCTCCAGGTTGGGAGCTACATGCGCACAACAAGGTCTGCATACCCACAAAGAATCTTTGAATATTAGGATGCATTAGAGGACCTACATGATGAACAGGTGGGTGTCTTCTGTCAAGACCAGTGGCATGGGAACCACATGGTACAAGATACTTGGAATACCACAAGACTTTGCAAACTGACATTGGCTGCTAGAGAGCTCAGAAGACCTTTTTTAAAAAAAAGAAAAAGAAAAAGAAAAAAAAGCATACACAGTTTTTTTGTTCCTGCTGTCTTCAGATGTAAAATGACCCACTGCATCAGTGAGCCATCAAAGTGTATTTTTTATTATTCTGGTCAACATTGTGCAAAAAGAAAAAATCAAATCTGAGTGCTTTCTGCTTCTCTCAAGGTGACATTCAAAGGCTTGGATCAAAAGCAAGCTCATTTAATTTAGGCTTCATAGTTAATGATCAGAGATTAGCAGGCAGTTAGAAAGTTGGGCGCAAACACTTGTTCCTGACATTTCTCTCCACCCAAATTAACTGGCGCCGATGAGTAATTTCCTTTCCTGGATCTTTAATGTTTCTGAACAACTGAGTGGAAATTAACTACAAAGGGGGCCTGATTTCTTCAAATCACTGTTCTTTCTTTTGATTTCTGTTATTAATCCCACTACGGCTGACAGTGCAATCCTATACCCCCCTTAGCGCTGGCACTGCACTCTTGCACCGGCCGAATGCTGTCATAAATGTGCCGCAAAGCGCATCCACGGCAGTGCTATGGCGCTTGGCTGGCACAAGCGTCAGCGTCGGGTGCTGGTGTGACCGTCGGCAGCGCCAGCCGTGTGCCAGTCAAACGCTGGCGTTGCTTGGTCGGCACAGGTCCTCTGTGAGGGTATTCCAGAGGCATTCCGGGGAGGTGCAGTGGGTGGAGATGGCAGTTATGATGCGGTTGTGACACAGGACAGCCGTAGTGCCATATCCTAACACCAGTTCCTGGCCATGGTGGCCCCAATTCAGGCCACTCCCATGCACGTTTCTCTGCGCCTGCTATTTTGCCGGCGCAAATCCGAGCAGGCCCATAGGGGTGACTGGGGCTTACATGGGTGCAAGGGGAAAACCTCCCCTTGTCCTACATGTTGCTGCTGTTGCCTCCGAATGGGCCTTGGGATAAGGCCCTGCTATGTCGGCCTATGGCAGGATTGCGCTCTGAGCATTTTTAGAGCCACACCATGTATAGCGAGTTTCCCTGATTACTGAAGTGATGAGAATATCCATGATCTAAGTTCATCTTTATATAATGTTTCATCTTTATCGAAAGCAGAAGCTCTGGCAATGCTCACTTTCTTTGGGTATTAATGCTGGTGTATTAGCAGACATGGGAACATGATGACTGAGATCTACACAATAGCTTTGTGTAAACATTTTGTCAAAAGCTGTAGGTTTGACATTACCTGTCATATAAATATATTAACATATGCCTTCTATTGGGCCCATTGAGTTAACTACAGTCTGTTATGACTGGTGGTTGGTCTTCAAAATCTGCGGCAAGGCATGTTTCTCATCCCTGTTTTTACATTTTTGACGGGCAAAGGGAGACCTGTTGATGTAGAAATGGGCCAAGCATTATGAAGGAGCCTCCTACCTATCCAAAGTGGAAAGAGTTCCATGGCAACCAGATATGTCCTCAGACCTACCATGATAGTTCCGTTGATTCCAAAATAATTAAATAATATTACAGACGTCCCAGAAATTCAGATTCTTGTGCTAGAAAAATAATTCGTTGGAAAGACTCAGGGTTTGTATGCCAATAAAGGTTATGACGATGAAAGACTCAGGGCGCAATCCTAAGCAGCGTTGGATTGGCAAGGCTGGCCATCCAGCGCCAAATCCAACATTGCTTTGAAGAGGCTGGAGCCTCCCAACAGCAAGGGCACATTCATGCCCTTACCGTAGGGGAGGCTCCCCAATGCGCTCCTTGGATCTGTGCCTGCTAAACAGCAGGTGCAGATCTGAGGAGACCGTGTGGCCTTGTGGATGGGCTTAGGATTCGGCCGTATGGCTGAATCTGGAGCCCGCCCTCTCCCCACCCACAATCTCCCTCACCCCACCAATCCCCATCCTGGAATGGGACAGAGCCTCCTTCATGCCGACTGGCTTCGGTCGGCGCAAGGGAGGCTCCCCGTCGGCGCTCTCAAGCTGGCGCTACTCATAGAGTCAGCTTGAGATCTTTAGCACCAATGCGGGGGTGCTGCTCGGTGCCCCCGCGTTGGTGCTAATGGTAGCATCGACGCAACAACGTTGCATCAACACTATATGCGAGGCAGGATTGTGCTGTTAGAGCCTCTGCAAACGGCCAGAGTGATTTTGATTATTGCCAGAACGCTACCACTTCCTCCTCCCGAGAACCTGAAAGTGACATCAAGTGGCCCTGGTGGATCAAACTGTGAGCGCTCCTTGTCCACAGGAGGGGGGAGGGTCAGGAACGGATCCCCATAGATACTGAGGTCTAACTTGTAGTCATCATGACTTGGGTACCACTGCCTGTAGTGATGACTCTGAACCGATATGGGTGTAATGCTAAAGTGCTCTGAAGCGCAAGTTGGAAGCTGCCTGGAGCCTCCACCAGGCAAGGACACATTTGTGCTCTTACCCCAAGGTAGGCACCAGCTGCCCCAATGGGCTATTCGGATCTGAGCCTGCTATTTAGCAGACACAGATCCGAGCAAGCCACACAGCCCAAATCGGGGCTGCACCACTTGGGGATGGTAGCTTGGATGGGCCTACCTCCCAGGCCGCCCACCCCCCTGCCCTGTTCCACCCTCCCTCCCACCCACCCAGCCACGCCCCTGTGCCAGCACGCATGTGCTTTACGGCACGTGCGCGACAGCCCAGGGTTGACGCAAGCAGCTTGTGTCGGCTCAGGGGTGGGGGTTGAATTGCACTGCCCATGACCGGGTGTTGCCAAGTGCTGGTTACATAGAAAAGCAGGTAGGTATATTAACTGAAATGTTTTCTTTTCAAAAACAAAATATGTGCTTATGTAAGTTTATTAATTGAAAAGTCTGAACATGACAAAGAGTTAAAGGGCAGATGCATAAAATGAAGTTGGAGAAGAAACCGTAATTTCAAGTAGCATAGTTGGGTGCCCCTAAATTGTGGTTGAACTAAATTAACCATCACCATATGAACCAATTTGTCAGTGTATACAAAGATATGAAAAGGAAGACATCTAAAGCTCTGTTCGTTTCAGGTAGGAGCTTTAAAGCAGATATGCCTGGTGTGGAGAAATGTGATGTGTGTGTTTTTTCACCTTCTCATGTACAATACTACTGGAACTTGAGTTCAGCCAGTAAAACTGACTAGCACTAGATAAACCCAGGACAGACGAAAGAAAGGACTTCTCTGAATAACTGCTATTCCAAATACGACACCCCGAGACACGTTTAAATGTGTATTAGACATGTTTAAAGGCTATCAGTGGCTCCTGGTAGTGGCTTCATGGAGTCTAAACCTTGAGCCATCCTTCCTTGGCTTCATGCATTCTTCAATATTTAGGACTGCAATGTTTTCTTGGTGCACGTGTTGCTGCAAGGGTGTGTCACAAGAGGATGCACTGAGACCCTGCTGGTTTCACCAGGCTTCAAATAATGTAAGCAGAAGAACATAAGAGAGCCCTGTTGGATCAGACAGTGAGCCCTCCTTATCCACGGGCGGTGGGGAGAGGGTCTAGGGACGGATCCCCCACAGATACTGTTATGTACGCAGGAGGATAGACAAGGGTTAAGTCCCAGCAAGAGAGCTGGAGGGGTTGAGCTAATCACCCCTCCAATCAGAAGCCCTGGGGTGGAGTTAGCTACACACTTCAGTTAGCTGTTGCCCTTCAGTTCAGTTCATTCAGTTCAGTCCAGCTTCTATTGCCTGTTGCAATGAACATTCAAGATGCACCTGCCTGGGTTTCTATTGCATAGAACCCAATAGATAACAGATACTGAAGTCCAATTTGTAGTCATTCTGACTTGTAACCTGTGATGGACTTTTGCATCATAAATCTTTTCTTCTATAACTCTTGCTCTTCTCTGTTGCTCTGAGTCCAAAAGGGTATTGATGGAGGGAAAGGGAAAGATCAAGTCAGTGAGTTGTGGGGATTGCTAAGAGAAGGTTGGGAGGAAGCGTTATTGAAATGGCTCATCCTCTTCTCTGTAGCTCCAATAAGCTCTGCATGGGGTCCCATTGCATTCATGGATTGTTTCCCTGCCGACAACATACAGGGTGTTCGGAAAGTCACTGTGCACTTTTCATAAATAAATATACGTAAGTGCACAGTGACTTTCCGAACACCCTGTAGAAGCCTCTGCATGGGCAACAATCCATGTTGTTGGGGTCAAAATGCCCATCTTAGTTTGACCACAACACCAGCAAGGACTTAATGAATCAATCAAGAGCACAACCGAGAGCAACAGGCAGTAGCAGCCCAAGTCCCTGCAGGGACCGGTCAGCTTGCCCTCTCCATATTCATCACAGCAAAATCAATACTTTTCAGCTCAGGCAAAAGATGATTCAGCAAAAAACTAGCAAGCACGACTTGTAGAGTACTGTCTTAAACCAACAGTAATTATAAACAAAAACACAAAACAAGCGATGGACAGACTGCTCCATGCTAACCAAAAGCTCATTAGAGTGTGTGTGTGTGTGTGTGCATGCATGCGTTTGTGTGTGTGTGTGCATACACATGTGCGTACATGCGCTCCTCTTTGTTTTAAACTGATAGAGTATTATTTCAACAGGAATCCCTGACCATTTTAACTTTTCTATAACATCTTTATAAAAGTGACTGCTAGGATGGCAACTAATTTGCATGCTCTGTGCCATTCACCTTCATTATCGCATGCAAAAAAAACCCCATAAAGCTCAGGTAATGAAATGTTCTGCTTCAGAGATGAAATATTGAAAGTTTACCATTCTAAGGGTTTCAGTCTGAAATCAGCTTTCACATTTACTTTTCTCTCCTGCATTTTTCTATTCCTTGATATTTTTGAATTCTTCCCATGTAACAAGCTCCCTGTTATGTGTAGAGCAAATTAGCATCTCAGGGACAGTGCTATGAGAAAGCTTTTTCCCCAGGTTTACTATACTATGTGGAAGGAACTTAGCAGGAACGGGAGTACTAAAATACGTGGCATTCCTGCCTACACTCTGAAGTACAACAGACCGGAAATGGAAGCAATGGATGTAAAGTGCATTTGGACCATTCTCAGAGTCAGGGAGGATGGCTCACATCTGTGTGCTGGCCTGCCTGACTTCAAGAGTGGTTCAAACATGCTTTATGGTGTCCCTTGTGCCAGCCAAACTTTGCTGGCCTAACTGTGCCTGCCTAACTCTAGGTTAGGATTGCACTCTTAATGCCTGAATAAGATGAATGTGGACTGAGTATCTACGGGTGGCCTCAAGATTGATTACCTTTGACAAAAGGAGATGACATTATCTCCAACAGTGACAGGGTAATATGGGAGAGAACATCAACAAGGCATTCAGGAAGAAGTGCCAGCAAGAAAGCAAGCAAATGACAGATATTTGAGCAGCCAAAAAAAAGGACAGGTAAAAAGGGTCTCTAGAAATGGTGCTCCAAACACTGTATGTGAAGCTTTCTTTTATGGTTCGATCTTCTTCTCATGAACCAGTTTGCTCTGTCCAGATTTGTTATTTCATCGCTGTCCAATACATCTTGATTTAGTCATTTGAAAGGTTCGTGGCTGAAGAACTTACCAGCTCCGTCAAAGCACAATGGAACGGTTGCCCGGTAACAATACTTGAGGAATATCAAGTTGTTGTGCGATGTTCCTGCTTCTTTGGAAAGAGAAGGCAGGAGGGAGGTCAGCTAGAAACATGGCCTGTTGCTCTGGTTTGCTGCTGCTCCCCCTCTCAGCAGGGAAAAAATGTCAACTGCTCATTTGCATGCTCATTCAGTTAAGCATCTGCTCCAGTGATCCACTGAGAGCCGAACTCTATTACAATACTCATGGGCCAAGGCTGAAAATGGCACTCTCAGATTGCGCTTCCTCCTCCTCCTTCATGACATTTTGTATCATCTTACTCCTGATGTCCAACACAGGATATGTTCTACTAGACATTATAGGGAGGGAGGGGAAAACTTGACAAGAGGCTCCCATTTTCAGTGGCAACCCCACATCTATGGTAACATTTAGTTTCTGTTGAAGCCTGGCAGAAGTCAGGTTCCAAACAGTTAGGTTTTGGAATGCAGATTTGATGAATGAAGGGTAGGAGAAGATTCAGACTTGCAGAGTTATGCAAGGTGTAGAGAAAGTGGACAGAGAGAGGTGTTTCTCCCCTCTCACAACACTAAAAGCAGGGTTGATCCCATGAAATGGACCGTGAATGGGGAAAAAGGAAGTACTTCTCAATGCATAATGAGGGTACAATCTTAACCTGGAGTTAGGCTGGCACAGTTAGGCCAGCAACATTTGGCCAGCACAAGGGCTATCATAAAGCACATTTGGACCACTTTCAGAGTCAAGGAGGATGGCCCACGTCTGTGTGCTGGCCTCTTTGACTCCAAGAGTGGTCCAAACATATGTTACAGTGTCCCTTGTGGCAGCCAAACTTTGCTGGCCTAACTGTGCCGGCCTAACTCAAGGCTAGAATTGCGCTCTTAATCTGCGGAATTAGCCACTAGTTTGGATCATTTCAAATGATGACATTGATGACATAGATGACAAATCTATGGCTATTGGTCAGGATGGCTACCTGCTGCCTCCAGATTCAGAGGTAGTATTATGCCTTTGAATACCTTTCCTGCCAGAAAGGGACATACCATCATCTTATGTGCAGGCTTCTCAGGGACATCTTGTACACCACTGTGGGAAAGCAAATGCTGGAGTTGATCAATGTGTGGGCCTGATCCAATCAGGATCTTCTTATATTGTTCCCTGTAATCCTACTCCACACAACTTGGAACTGGAACATTCATATGACAATATATGACACAATAATCAAACACTGGAAGGGATGCACAGTGTCAGAGGGGAATAGAGGGACACTATTGTCAGTCCAGTGGGGCCAGAGGTGAACACAATCATCTAAGACAGACAAAGGTTGGCATCTGTAAGAAACAGGTCGAATGCCAGTTACACTGTACAAAAAAAAATGTGGGTGTCAAGTTGCAAAGGAGTCACTGTGAGGATGGGAGAAGGAGCCTCAGCAGGCAAGTTTGGGGACTCAAACTGAGGCTGAAATTTTGTAAGACTTGGTGGAGCCAGATTGATACCTGATCAGATGATGGACAACCAGTACAGTATGTTAGTGTATACACCTAATAGTCTCTCCCAGGCTTGGTTAGAAATGAAGCCAGCAGCTTTGCCACATGAAAGGCGAGGATGCCTGATGCAAAGTCTGCCTGGTTTTCCAAGGATGCTTGTTAAGAAATAATCCCAGCAAGCACACTGCCACTGGTTCACAAGCAACAGCTGGACTGTTGCACTGAAACAAACAAGACGGAAAGTTCTCGCTAAGGGGCTCAGTCTTGACGCTGACTATAATAGCTGATGTCTTTGGAAAGATTTTAAACTAAGCTTCCAGTGTAGCCAGTTTCAGAATTGAAACTTAAGAACATAAGAAGAGCCCTGCTGGATCAGGCCAAAGGCCAGTGGTGTCATCTAAATGATTTAAGAACAGGTACTCACTTTTGATTGGCACGTGTCGGGACCCGCCCACCGGAAGTGACATCATAAGCCGGAAGTGATGTCGTGGCAGGAAGTGACATGAAAAAAGCCCTTTTTGAGGCCTCAGACAATTTTAAACTGACCCAACAGTTGCAACAGTATTCCACAGCACCCCCAGAACACGTTAAGGAGGCCTGGCATCATGTTAAAACCCCAGAGCAACTCATTTTTCAGTGGCTCGCTGCCTGCCTGCCTGCCTGGCTCTGAGAACATGCAGGCAACTCAAACATGCAGGAAATTCAAACAGAGTTGCAGAGGGCGGAGTTGACGAGTGGGCGGGCGAATGGGCGGGGCCAGCTGTAATCCTAGAAACCGGTACTCGCGTACCCCCGCGTACCCCCTGCATGACATCACTGCCAAAGGCCCATCTAGTCCAGCTTCCTGTATCTCACAGTGGCCCACCAGGTGTCCCAGGGAGGCACGAGACAACAACATCCTGTTGCCACTCCCTTGCACCTGGTACTCTGAAATAGCCTACTACTAATGTAGTAGTACTACAATCCATCCAGATTGTTCTTGTATTATTTTTTGGTGCTAGTTGATGTTCATATATTTGATATATCTAAACTATGGAACTACTCAGCTGCCTTTTCCCATTCTCCTAACCCACCTCCAGGGAGAAGTAGCTAATCGCTGGCTAATCTGAATTCCCTCATAAGCTAATTGAGTTACAAAAGCAAACATGTCATTACCATAATTGTTTCTTTCACGCTGCCTTCAAGATCTCTTTGTCTTATGGCCATTTAGTGAGTAACAGCTGTATCGCCTTTACCTTTCGGGAAGCTGCGAAAAACATTTTTTCCAATGACTTTGACGCAGCAGGCAAAACATGTAGCTGTAGTAGGTTTACAGAAGGGGAACAAAACACCGGAGATGTGGTCAGGGAAGGCCCTAATGTTCATGCTAGGCTTTATGGCAAACCATGTTCTGGTCTAACAGAAGGTCTTTTGGAAAAAAACAATACACCGAATTACATGAAAACAATGTACAGAATTCTGGAGAGACACTGTCTGATCCAAATAAATGGTGTTTATTGGGATCAGCCATAAAGTTAAATCAGACATAAAGTTCTCCAAACTCTGGACTCAAAAAACTGGAGAAATTTTTCAAAATAAAGAAGGCAGAGGACAACATTAAGAAAAGCATTGATAGCATTCTCTTGAAGCAGGGTCTCCAAACTATAGCCAAGGACAACATCTGGCCCGCCACAAGATTTGATCCGGCCTGCAACAACTTTTTTTTTTGTCAGAGCATTTGCTAACATTTGACCTTTTTACACATTATATTTCTCAGTTTAAGCAGGGAATTGTTTCTTTTAATTGTCACATTTCTCTTTTGGTCTGAATCATATTATGCTGCTTACAACAAAAAATCCAAGTAAAACGTATTCATTCATTTAAATGTCATTCATTCAGTTATAAAACGGATCCCTGCTAACTGGGCAAGAGGCACTTTTTCAAGTGGTGTCCTCTTATATTTAGCAGGGGGAGAGCAATTGTCCCTCTTCACCCCAGCACAGTGTCTTTCTCGTGGCTGTTGCTGGTGGTATTCTCCATTCTTTTAGATTGTGAGCCCTTTTGGGACAGGGAGCCATTTAACTTTAATGTTATTATTGCCTGTAAACCGCTTTGTGAACTTTGTGTTGAAAAGCGGTATATAAATACTAGTGATTGATTGATTGATTGATTGATTGATTGATTGATTGATTGATTGATTGATTGATTGATTGATTGATTGATTGATCTTTTTTGGTCCACAAAAACGTGCAAAATATACAATGTGGCCCTCGTACTGAAAAGGTTTTCAGCCTGCAGAATCCTTGAAATCTCAGCCTTTATGGTAAATCCTCTTTATATGTGATTCACTATGTGCAAATTCGCTTATCTGCAAGAGGCAGAATTGCGACTTCTCGGCGCCTCTGTCCTCATTATCCACTATGCAGAGACCATCCAAAGGCTGCAAGGATGTTCAGAATGGCACCTGTAACCAAAGCAGACCCCTTTAAAATGACCAGCAGAAGCATCCACCGCAGTGGTGTCATCTACAAACAAGGAACGGGAACACTGGGTGGGACTTCCGCGTGATTGGCAGCCCGCCCATTTCGTTCCACGGCTGCCCTGGCCTCAGGGGGGGGCTGCCCCCGGTTTGCACGGCCCACCACTGCTCGCCCAGGCTCCGGCGCGCCCCCCACCCATTTCCCCCGGCGAGCAGGCACCCCCCCAAGGCCAGGGCAGCCACGGAACAGGATGGGCGGGCAGCCAATCACGCGGAAGTCCCGCAGAAGTCCCGCCCAGCATTCCCATTCCTTATTTGTAGATGACACCACTGATCCACCGGCCATGTTGAAGGGGACTATGCTAGTCGCAGGTGCCATTCTGAAGGTACCTGCAGCCTCTGGAAGGTCTCTGCAGACTTCAGAGATTTTTTGGCACTTCCTCCTGCACTCTTCTGGCTTCCTGATAGTCTCTGCTGGATTCTTCTGATGGCAGATAAAGTACCCTTGCATTTAACCCCATTGATCCCACGGGAACAATGGTTCATTATCTGCTAATTCACCATCTGAGAGGATTTCCAGGAATTTAACCCTAGCAGATAATGAGGACTGACTGTATATCCATTCCACAGGTTTTGCTCTCAGTTAAGCAAAAAAAGAGAACCCACTAAAATGCTGTTAATTAAAACTGAAACTGTGCTTAGCGCATCGGCCGTTGACAGTTTCAGTCTTGTTGTGCCCCCAATTATGAGTTATATTTTCCCCAGCTTTAAGAAAAAGTCCTTGACTGACAATTTGGAATGAAGAAATCCATCATAGCAAATGTATCCTTTCTCTGGATGATAAAGCCATCTTTTTCTAATTAAGAAAACAAAACTTGCTAATTTTTTCAAAAAAATTATTGCTGTTCTTTTGGAACTCACCTTGTCCTCTTTGTAACTATCAAATATCTAGTGAAAGATGTGCCTTGAAAGGTCTCACTAAACCCCCACAGCCCGGCTTTCATTATATCCAGTTAATTAAGTGAGCGCATTCTTGATCACAGATTAGACTGCTAATCTTTGCTAAATGGTAAAATATAAAAGATTACTTGTGTGGGGGGGGGATGTTTTTCCTGTCAGTTTTTTTTATTTTTTTTTGAATGCTTGAAAGCACAATCCTTAAGTGGAGTTAGGCCGGCATAAACTAAGGCAGCAAAGTTTGACCAGCACAAGGGCCACCATAAAGTGTGTTTGAACTATTCTCGGAGTCAGGGAGGATGGTTCACATCTGTGTGGTGGCCTCTCTGTCTCTGAAAGTGGTCCAAACATACTTTACAATGTCCTTTCTGCTGGTCAAACTTTGCTGGCTTAGTTTATGCCAGCCTAATTCAATTTAGGATTGCACCCTAAGTATATGCAGTTCAGTCTAACAGCTAACCATGAACAGCACAAGTCTACTCAGAAGTAAGTCCCATTGTGTCCAATGAGGTTAACTCTCAAGGAAGTGTTACAGGATTGTGACCTAAAACTTTAGCTCCCAGCGGCTGGCACTTTCTACACCTGGCTTAGAATGTATTTGCTCTCTAGGTATGAGATGAGCGTTTGCATAAAAAATTGGAAACGTTATCTCTATATATGACAATGGTCAAATTCACACTCCACCCCTCCCACTTCCCCCCCACCCTTGCAAAGCCCCCGTGCTGGTCAAACTCGACTGTCTCTGTGGCTTGGTTGGCAAAACTCCCCACACCAGCCCAGACCCCAATTCCTTGGTGCAGATGTACCTTATGGCACGTTTGTGACTGCGCTGGGCCAATGCAAGTGACTTGTGTTGACCAGCGGTGGCATTCAGCCGGTATGCTGGGCGGGAGGAACGGGTGAGTGGCAGCTCGCCCGTTGCATCCTGGTCCGTTTCGCCCGTGGGGGCGGGGAAGATGGCGAAACGGAGCGGTAAGCTACGGGCGAGCTGCCGCTCACCCGTTCCTCCCGCCCAGCGTACTGGCTGAATGCCGCCGCTGGTGTTGACCCAGCACCATTCTAGGATTGGACCCTAAATCCAGCACAGTCAGTTATCAAGCATATCAATATCAAGTATGGCAGCCTGGCATAACTCCTAAGTCCTATAACTATGGTCCCACCACTTAGAAGGCCCTGATATCTACCAATTGTGGGCTCAACCCTAACCAACTTTCCAACACCAGAGTAAGGACAATGCAGCTTTGAAGGAAGGGAACAAATCAATCAGCAGTATTGACAAACATTCCCTTTCCTTGAGGAGGCCTCCTTGACTGCCCCCTAACTGCTGGGTGCAGCACAAGCCCCATTGGCACAGCTATGTCAGAGCTGAAAAGATGGTTAGGGTTGTGCCCTAAATCTGTCTACATGGAGGGCCAGGCAGCAGCAAATACTTCTTTAATCATTTGAAGCGTGATCACAGTATATGAGGCTATACAATGTGCCTGGGGCTCACATGTGGCCAGAGGTGCCTTCGATCACAGTTCTGGGGCTTTGGGGTGCATGAGTGAATTTGTAAGAACTTTAACCTTTCTTTTAAATGAAAGGTGGTATTTTTATCCTTGAATTGACAAGAATTTTCCTGCTAGATTCTGTCTTTTTTTCTTTCAAAAGCATTGTTTTTTAAAAGGGGGGAAAAAAGAAATGTTTCCTTCAATAGGAAAGCAGCTCACAGTTTTATTCCCTTGGAAAATGGTGTACTCTTTCAAAGTGCATCCTCATCAGATGTGCCACACAGACAACACAGACAATAAGATTTTTTTTTCTAAAGCCAAGGACTACAGCATCTTTAAAGACAATGCCTCAATCACCTGGAGAATGCAAGTGAACAGAGCCCGGAGCTGATGTCAGACAGCCATACATCCCCAGAAAGCCTTCAAAAGATGCTACACAAGATGAGGAGGTGGCTAATGGAGAGTTTAAGTGCTGTAGGCTTCTAGCCAGCTGTGCCAGCAAAGGTCCAGGTGTGGTTGCCAAGTTAGGTCACGAATCAGACCTGGTTTGTAAATCCCTTGCTCCATATGAACCACAGTCCAGGAAAAACTACATTGCTTGTGGCCCCTCGACAAGGCAATGAATTTCAAATGCTTCACCTCCAGCAAGGTTTTTCTGCATTGATTTGTCTTCTGGAGAATCTCGGCACGTCCACCGCCACAGAACCCTTTGTGCATCGCAGAATGAGCGTGGCTGTGTTCTAGGGCACATCTAGGGCACAGGCCAGATCTTTTGTTTCTTGTTTTTGCTCCAGGTACATTGACCCATAGATACACCCCAATACGTCCTTGTGGCTGCACACATTGGTAATAATGGCGGACAAGTTGTCTTTTGAGGAACCTTGTCCAATAGTACTAACCTACTCATTACTTTATTTGAACAGCAGCAGCATCAGAATTGCACATGCAAAAAGCCAGGTCCCTGCCCCAAGGAGCGTACAATCCAGATGTTGGGGGGGGAACAGTGGAGAGCGGGGGAGGCAAGGGTAACAGGGATGTGAGAAGGCACTCAGTGTGGCATCTTTGTCCATTACTTCACATTTCCAAAACCAATTTTTGTTAGAGATTATTTAGAGAGTAATTGTTGTTGCAAACTCTTGTTAGAGAGTAATTAGCATGCCCTTGATACAAAGGGACTTACCATAATACTGTTTTCTACTGATACAAATAGGGAGAGATTTCCTCTTAAGCCATTGTAGCAGGCATGTTTATGACGCAAAGCATTTCAGGGGCACATAAGCAGTGTTGTTTGTGAGCAGCAAGAGGGTTACAAAACACCCTCGACTAGCCTGCATATGAATGCAAGCAAATATACACTGGACACAATTAAAGCGTACTGAGCTTGTTAGTTGTGTATTTATAACACTTCTTTCTTCTCATTAAAACTAAGCACTTCTAAGTCCACAGGCTTCACTGAGAAGGAGAAAAGCAGATGTGGCTTGACCCATAGATTTTATCTTTTCAATATTTTGATGGATTGCTTTATTTCAGATATGTATCACTGTCCTTTCCCCTTCCCATCAGGAGATGCCCAAGGTGGCTTACAATATTTCTTTTTTTCTACACCATGGATGTCCCAACTTTCCAGTACAAGGGCCACATAATTTATTTTACACATTTTCGCGAGCCAAAAAAAAAAATCGGTTTTACAAATGAATGAAACGTAAATGAATGAAAAACTTTTACTTGGATATTTTTTTGTAATTACCCTGATATGATTCAGAACAAAAGAGAAATGTGAAAATTACAAAGAAAAAAATGCCGTGCTAAAATGGAGAAATGATATATAATGGGTACAAATGTCAAACAGTAGCAAATGCTCTGACAAAAAAAAATTGATGTGGGTGGGATGAACTCTTGTAGCAGGCCGGATTGGGCCAATAGAGCGTAGTTTGAAGACCCCTTTTCTACACATTAGTACAGTGCCAGAACCAAGATGTCCTGACTCTTGAAGCCGCATGCCAAATTCTGCTCCCTTCCTTGATGCCAGCCTCTGCTCCTCCCATTCTCCAATGGTCTAGCTCAGCATGCCCAACCATATTTCTTCTTCCTCTCCATCTCCCCTCTTCCTTTTCCAATCCAGGGAGTAGAAGGACAAGGAGGACCACTGGAGACAAGTAGGTGGACAGAGATGAGTGCTACCCACCAATCTGCTGTACAGACATGCGCCTATTTCCACTGGGGTTCCATTCTGGACCCTCAGTGGATAGCTGAAATTGTGGATACTGGGATGCCTTTTTAAGATGGGGGAACGTCAGTGGTTTTGCTTCAACAAAGTAAAAAAAGAAAGATTTGTTTACTGTTCCCCTATCTTTTTAATAGATGTCCCAGTATCCATGGTATCTGTGGATAACTGAAACTGTGGATACTGAATCAGTGGATACTAGGGCATGCCTGTACCTCTGATATATTAGCAACAACCATGCCTTGCTTAACTTTACTGGCTACTATCTGCCATTACACAAAGGTACCATTGCAAAACATGGGATTATTGCTCAAAAATATAAATGTACTAAAATTTGCATCTTCTAATGGGTTGTTTTTGAGGGTTCCCCCCCCCCAACAAGAGCTGCTACTGCATCATCTTTCCCATTCCACTTCAAAGGGCCATTATGAAGGGGACAAGGATGCTTGCAGTTAATCATATTATTGCCTACCTGGATTCAAAGAAAGCAATTATTTGCTATAGGGAGTTTGGAAATGTCCATCAAAGCACTGAAGTTGGAAGAGAAAATTAGAATTAGAGATTGATGGTGGCTGGTTGTGTGCAACACCAGCTTCCATCTCCTCCTGTGCAGGCAGCTGCTGGTTGGGAATAAAAGACTTTGATGAAACATGCTACATTTATGGCGACTTCCTTCCCAGGCAAAATAGTAACCACTGGCAGGGGGGTTATTCTGGATTGAAACCATGGCGGAGACAAAGATTTAAAGACCTCTCTACTCCCACTATGATGCTAGACTGGATTGGGGCCCTGTGTGATTTATATTTCTATTTTCAAAGGCAAATGCAGACTCTGCAGTCCTCCGATCTGCAGATCATCTTGTGTGACTTTGACACTTGCTCTTGCAAGTTTTGGATCCTGGGCTATCTGGGCTAGATTAGGACATTTATTTTCCTTTGTATATTTCAGATGAAGATACAGAACCTCTAACATTCTTTTCAAGAGACACTATTTTTAGGTTTGATTAGGTGAGAGCAAAGTGATTTCAGTGGGGAAAGGAGAAGAGCCAGGATCTCGTAACACACACACACACACACACCCAATTTTTCTAAGGGAATGTTGAGGCAGCCAATGAGGGCATGATGTTGGAGCTCCATGGGAACAGTACATTCCCAGCACATGCCTAGATGGGCAGACCAGGGATGCCCCAAATCCTCCTGGTGCTCGAGGGGCTGCTTTAATCACCTGTAACCAGTGATGTCATGCACCCACTACGCACCACTACGCGAGTACCGGTTTCTAGAAGTTGAGCTGGCCTAAATCATTATTTGTTTGGCATTTGGACAAGTGCCAATCAAAAGTGAGTACCGGTTTCTAAATCATTTGGATGACACCACTGCCTGTAACCTCTTCTGCTCCATCAGGAGGAGAACAGTGAATGGGTGGACAGAAGAGGGAGCCACCCCATCCAGCAGGGCCAGCCTTAAGCCAATCACTTTCGGCCCTGCACTTTGGGGGTGGGCTGCACCAGTGCAGTGAGCATACTGCCTGCTGCAGCCGCTGGGATCTCTATGGGCTGTAAGTCAGTGGGGCAAGCAGGGCAGCTTTACCTTGGACCCTCCCACCTGCTCCTGCCTCTGCACTGCTCAAATTGGGCCTCCTGGAAGCAATTGATGGTGACATCATCACGTCAGCACCAACTATTTCCAGGTGCTGCATGCAGCACCATAAGCACGTTTCTTGGTGAGCAGGGGCCTGCAGGGAGGGTGGGGGACCTGTGGGAACGCCCCACATGCTCCTAGTGCCAGCCCTGCACCAATCTCTTGCCTGAGTCGACCACCTCAATTGATCTTATAAGTGGGCCAGCCTGGAAGCAGACCAGCTGGAGCTTGCCTTGAATATGGGGGTAATGATACTCCTGCTCACCTTACAGGATTATGTAAGTACAGAATTACGGCAAGATAATTCTCCTGAAGCCACCTGCAAACTCCAAAAGCACTGAATAAATGCTAATTATTATTATTGATGGAATTTCCCAGCGCTTCTGTATTTAGGTAAAAGGCGCTAAATTCAGGCACCGATGAATTAGATCTAGACAATGATGCTGGGAGGGGGAACTGTTTGCCTACACATCAGATCCCCTATCTAAATGCCCCCAATCCATCCCTGGAGGTTCTCTCCTGGTGAAAACATACAGGTACCTCCTAGCATTTCAGTTCTATACTTAACTGATTACTATAGAGCAGTGTTTCTCAAATAATGCGTCAGGACCCACTAAGTGGGTCATGAGCCAATTTCAGGTGGGTCTCCGTTCATTTAAATGTGTATTTTATTTTTTAAAATATTAGACTTGATGGTCACATGGTTGCTTTTGGGGAAATGTTACAGATCTGTACTTTTAACAGGTTACTATGTATATGCTTTTAACAATGTTAGTCAAACATCTACAACGTTAGTGTGGATAGGATTACATCCTTTGGGATATTTGGGGATTTTTTTTAAGAGATCAGCAACTACTTGGGAGGGCTAGGAGGGTTCTTTATTTTAAATAAATGTTTTAAATTTTAATATCTTTATTTTAAATATATGTTTATTTTATTTAAATATTTTTTACTTTAATAAAAGTAAATTAAAGTATTTTTACTTTAACTTACTTGATTTGATTTGATTTCATTTTGTCATATGGGAAGTGTTTAAAACATTTCCAGTTTGATGATGTCACTTCTGGCCATGACATCATTAACCTGGAAGTGAGGTCATGACATCATTTATAATGACATCCAAATGACATCACATCCAATGAGAGCCAACAGAGTCATTCTAAAAAATGGGTCCCTGTGCTATAAAGTTTGAGAACCACTGCTATAGAGCTGCAAAGCAAGGAGGCAATGAATCCGGGCTGTATTTCATGAGTATTAATATTAAACATTATGCTGCAAACAAAGCCAAACTCGTTATTTCCATGCATGTTTTAATGAGTGGGGGTGGGGGCTAACAAAGGGGGAGAATCTATTGCATAAATAGAATATATATGTGATTCATTATATCTGTAGAAGGGAGGCAGACTTCATTAAAATGTTGAATTTTTAATCAATCCTAAATAGTTAATCCACGAAAGAGAACAAACAACTTTATTAGTGCATTTAATAGGTTACATCATGTTGTGGGCGGGGGGGGGGGACATTGATGATAATTTTGCACTTGAGTGCAAGAATAAAAACAAGAAAAGAACTGAAACCCCAATACCAAATGAGCTATGGAATGAAATACCCGATACTCTTAAGAATACGTAGCATTAAGATAGCACTTGAATGTGTTCATAAGACTTCACCTACACACATGGTTTTATCTTCTTTATAATGACATTGTAATGTTGGGATGTGGTGGCGCAGCGGGTTAATCCGCTGCTGCTGGGCTTTCTGACCGGAAGGTTGGGAGCTCAAGACTGTGCAACGGAGTGAGCTCCCGTTGCTTGTTCCAGCTCCTGCCAACCTAGCAGTTTGAAAGCACCTAAAAATGCAAGTAGATAAATAGGGACCACTTCAGTGGGAAGGTAACGGCGTTCTGTGCGCTACGGCATATAGTCATGCCGGCCACATGACCACGGAAGCTTGTCCTCGGACAAAACGCTGGCTCTACAGGCTTTGAAACGGAGATGAGCACCGCCCCCTACAGTCAGTCATGACTAGACCATTCGGTCATGGGGAAACCTTTACCTTTTATCCCCTTACGTTGGGATAAAAATTCATCCAGATAATTGTGATAGGATGCTTTGCATACAGAAACTTTACTTAAGGATGTGAAAGAGTTTTGCAAACACCAGCAGGCTAAAACAGACCACAAATTTATTTCAAACAACAACTTTTAACATTACTAGACTACTGTGGAAGGAAAGTATTCTGCTGCTTTCATCCCAGAAGGACAGATCTGGGGCTATCCGGCCACAATGTTCCCCCTGCTCTGCCTTCAGTTGAGGTCAGCCCACTGATGAAGCCAAGTGAAACTTTGAGCAGTGGATTGTCAGGGCAGTGGATTGGTGCCCTGTAAGCATCCAAACCTGCCTGTCACCTCTCACTCACCTGTCACATAGCCATTGCTTCACAGACTGGCTATTCAATAAGGCATGATGAACCTTTTCCTCCTAAGGAAATGAAGCAAGTGGGGGTCTAGTACTGTGTTTCTCAAAGTGCGCTGCTATGAGCCCCAGGGCTCCCTGAGATGCCATCAGGGGCAGAGATGTAATGGAGCCTGAGGGGCTCGTGCCCCAGGGCGCTACACCAAGGAGGGTGCAATTCTCCTGCAGACCCACTTGAAAAATATTAAAAAGTTAAAAAAAAAAAGCCCCAGATAGCTTCCCCTACTGTTTCACAGCAACACCACTGAATTTGGAGTGCTCTCCCGGCAGTTTTCTGTGGTCCCTGCTGCCTCTTCCAGGTTGTATGGCGGACCTCTCATTGCCCAGGGACGCCGCATATACTTCCTTGCCCCAGGCACTTTTTTGTCTAGTTATGCCTCTTATCAGGGGCTCCACAAGCACACCATAGGTGACCACCATCTCTTTGGTGCTATAACAGTCTGCACATGCTCTGGGGCTCTCCAAGACTCCAGGCATGTACCAGTGGAGCTCTCTGAGGCTCTGTTTAGGAGAGTAAAGGGCTATGGGGACCAACAACATTTACTCCCTTACCCCAGTTAGCCTGCAGCCAGTGGCAAAGGGTTTCTTGACTCTGCTCCCACTGTTGAGCAGGCATAGAATCAAGGAAGCCCGTGTCAGGCTGCCCAGCCAAGGAAGGAGCAGCAGAGGCTACAGGACGCAGCAGCAGAGGCTGTCACTGTTTCCATCCCCTCTGCAATGGCCGGTGCCAGCCCACAAAAATCATCTGGGTGTCTCCTGGCCTCTGGGAGTTCTAGTGGGAAAACTCCATTACTAGAACATACAGGAGAGTTTGGACACAGACCAAGAGCCCCAGCTGTTGCTAATCCTACTGTGTAAATTATCGTCAGTGGTGTAGTGCAACAAGCCAGTGTCTGTGTGGGACTGGCCAGCTAATTCTCCTGGCCATCCAGCTGGTATTGTGGCCCCTAAAAGCCTGGCTTTGGGGCCTTTACTTGGCCCCCGGACCTTGTGAACGCCTGCAGGCTGCGCTGTCCGGAGGGTCGCCTGAACACTCCCCCAGATTCTGCCGGAGGCTGTGTCGCCTGGGGCGGGATGCCTCATTGTAAGTCCGGGTGCCTGGAGACACCTCTGGGGTTCAGAGGTGCTCCTGTGTTCTATGTTTGTTAATGCTTGTGGTTGTGGTGTTAATAAAGTCTTGTCATTTATGTGTACACTAGCCTTGAGCACTATGTATTCCTTCCTCTGACCAAAAGAGCCCGCAGTCCCTGGCAGGAGCCGTGGCTGTGGCAAAACACCCTCCAGAGCCAAATCCTCCCCTTTCCCTGCCCTGTTCTGCCCCCTCCCCACATCCTGCTGCCATGAAAGGCCACTGAGTGGTGGTAAAACCACTGACCATTTTCTGACATCTTCCTGGCGCTAGCACAGCATCAGTGCTCCCTCCTCTCCTTGTGCCGTGAATGTGCTTTACAGCACATTCATAGCACTCAGAGTGGGCGGTATGCGCATACTGCCAGTGCTAATGGACTCAGGATTGAGCCCCAAAAGTCTTGTGAAGGGCTGTTCTAGAACATTTGCCAAGGAGCTCTCATCCACGTTCTTTCAGGTTTGTCTTGGCTCTCTCGCTTCTGGCTTTTCAGTTAGTGTCTCTGCCACTTCTTAGCCTGAGGCCTCTCATTACCATATCAAAGGAATACCTGGGCTCCAGCCAAATGAAAGAGGGCACCTTGGAACACCTACCTCAAGCACCTATGTCAACTCCCATTCAAGATGTTGCCTGCAGCCTCAACTCAAAATAGTCCCAGGGCAGACTATATGAGTCAGGCTGAGTCACTGAGGTTCAAACTACAGGTAATTATCTGACAGTGACACAGAGGTATGATAAAACACCCCCCTCCCCGATCCAGATTTATCCTATCCCAATTAGAATGGATCGCCAAATTGGGATTACAGTCTGCTTCACACATAAGCCTTGGTATAGACTGGAACAGGTCCATAGTTGCATGGGATCCATGAACATCTAAGTTCTCCTTTCTAAGAGAGAAGGGAATGAAAGTTAAAGGACTTCAGCACAATAGACTAGAGGACCCCCTGGCTCAAGATCACCTTAGTCCACTCAGTGAGGTAGGAGGCACAGCAGAATCCCCAGTCTGCTCATATAATCCAATTTATTGCTGCATTCTCAGGAAAGCAGCAGGCTCTGGTGTCACAATGACGGCCATTCTGGCCGTGACATCACTTCTGGTGGGTCCTCGGCAGACTGTCATTCTAAAAAGCAAGTCCGGTGCTAAAAAGTTTGAGAACCTTTGCATGAGGGGATCTGCCAAGTTGCTGGGGCACACACCCTTCTTGAACAAGGAATTGGAGAGAGCAGGAGAAAGCAAGGAAAATGTACAGAGAAGAGACTATACCGTATAGGCCACATATTTCTGGGGTCCCAGAGGATGAGGAAGCCTCTGTATCCTTCAATAGAAATCTGAGTGCCAGAGGAAAGTTGTACACTTGGTTTCTGTTGTTTTACACGTAAATGCAAAGCTTCTGTATTTTAAACTGGCTTTCAGGGGAAAGCTGTACAATACTATATAATACAATACTGTACAGTACAAGCCGCTTCTTTCAGCACGTAATTTTGGTCTAGAATTTGTACTGAGTGCCCTCTGCTGAAACGTAAGATGAAGTGGTTAATTATTTAGAATCCAAAAGTGCAATACACAATATATATATATATACATACAGTATGACAGTCTAGGCTCAAAGGCTGATGGTTATTAAAAGATGACATAAGCCGTTTGTTGACATTTGCCAAGCTTGACACAGGTAATTGTTTTCAAACTATTGCGTTGTAACAGGTGATGGTTAAGTTCTTTTCCCCCTGGTGAACATTTTTTAAATACCAATGCAAGCTGGGTTGCATTTCCATAAAGCTGACAGCCCAAACCTAACACACTATGGGCTCCTGGTGTTGTAAACATGCCATAAAACACAACACCCAGAGAGTAGGGAGTGCCTGTGCTAGGGCCAGCGCCATGGGTGGAATGGCTGGCTGGAGCATTTGAATATAGTCTAACAAGAAAAGTGGTATACAAATACCTATGTATGTATGTATGTATGTATGTATGTATGTATGTATGTATGTAT
>JAJKFI010000051.1:5656491-5673645 GCA_029204185.1 Lerista edwardsae | reverse complement strand
ATACATACATACATACATACATACATACATACATACATACATACATACATGGATGTTGTTGAGTTTATTTCCCAGTATATATCTTTTTTTTTTAATTCTTGAGTTGCTCCCTGGAAATATTCCCCCAGTTCATGTCTTTCAGCACCACCTTTTCAGCAGTGCTGTTTCTGCTGAGGCTCATGGGGACAGAGGCAAGCCAAGCAGGGGTGAGAGAGGGAGATGCTGCCAAGTTGCTGGGGGAGCCCATTATCACTTGGGCTTCCCTTTTAGCTGCACCACTTCTGCAGAGCACCTGCTGAGCTGCGATTGATTGGCAATTGGGCCCTCCCAGCATGAAAATTGGGCTCTCCCGTCTCTTGAAATATGAACGAGGTTTGCATATTTTCTCTTCTGTCATTTGCAACCTATGAACTCCTATGTGAGAAGGAAGCAATTATTTCTAGGTTAATGACGTCTGGTTAATGATGTCATATCCTGCTTAATGAGGTCACTCATCCATTAGCAGGCACCGTGATTGCTATTCGGCTTGCTGTATGAATAGAGTCAGCAGGTACAGCCGTAGTCATTACCCATGCACCACCCAAGTCCAGCCCAGCTGGCTTACAGTGACCAATGCGCATAGTATTTGAACGTGGTTTGTGTGTGTGTGTGTTACAAAAATGAAACATATAGAAGGTGGTGTTCTATGTTTTTATTTGGTTTTCACCAAAGAATCACATCTCTCTCTATGGATTGGGTACATTTGCAAAGAGAATGAAAGCATTGTTAAGCACATTGTCAAGTTGTTGTAAGCAACTTTCCATCTGTCTTGCTTACCCATCCTCCTACTGCCTGGACGATGAGAAAACAACACTCAGATTTTACATTTTCCAGGTCTCACATTTCATTTTTTATCATTCCCCTTGCATGATTGGTTGTTGCAGGCCCTGCATACTGGTGAACAGGCCAAATTTTTAAAGCTGATTGATTGGCTTGTTGCTCACAAGGCAGGTGTCGCTTGTTTGCGTTAGTTTGCTTTTTTTCCTTTTTCGAATAGCAATCAAACTTGCTGGGTTCCCCCCCCCCAATAGTCAGACTTTAGATTTGCCTTCATAAAGGTCACCGTTTTATGGTGTATGTCCTGCCCTTGGGATAGGAATGAGTTTTTCTAATGTGTCAGGACTCACAAAGCAATGTCTTGGCTCCTTAATGACATACCCATTTTTAAAACGTTCAACTCAGCCATCCATGAAAATATGCTGACCAACAGCCAACATAGCAGCTGCTTATGAGACTGGCAGCGCAATCCTAGATTCCACGTAGCATCAGCGCAACGTTGTTGTGTTGACGCTACGTGCTTAGCGCCGACGTGGGGGGAGCCGAGTGGCAGCCCGTTCGCGAGGTTGTGCAGCCCCAATTAGGGCCACGTGGTTTCCTCAGATCTGCGCCCAGTCTTTAGCGGGCGCAGATCCAAAGAGCACATAGCGGAGGCTGGAGCCTCCCCTATGATAAGGGAGCGCACTCTCCCTTGCCGTGGGGGGCTCCAGCCTCTCCTATGCAGCGTTGAATATGGCGCTGCCAAGTTGGCCTCGCCATTCCAGCACTGCATAGGATTGTGCCCTTAGTATGGGTAACGTAGATTTCCTAAGGTGCAAATAGGCACATCAGCTCATAATATTATTGATTTAAATTGTGAACAAAAGGCCACTGGCAGGATCAAAGCAGCTTGTGAAAAAGGACAGCCCATTCCTATCCCCTGATGGTGTAGCTATGCTGAAGGAGCACACAACCACACCCAAAGGTGGGGGAGGCCATCAGGATCAGAAAACACCTTCTACTTACCTCTGCACAGGCCTCCTGGTGGCCCATGGATCTCCTTGGACATGCACCAGCTGTATAGCTCCGCCTACCCACTCCCTGCTCACTCCAAAACTCCCTGTGCCTTTCCACAAACACAGCCCTGCTGCCAACTTACCAGCACCAGTGGAGCCGCTGGGAACCAGCGCTGCGCCCACCATACCTCTCGCCATTTGCAGCAGTGGCCCTTGCTGCTATAAAGGGCCTTGCACTGCTGGAAAGCAAGTTCTGGCCGCCCAAGGCCTCCACGGCATGGGGGCCCAAGTCATGTTGACCGCTAGATGACAGACACACGCCCTTGACCCGGCAGATTCTGCTAGGATCCTGGCACTTAACAACGTGCTTTCAGTTGCTTGCAAAGGTGGCTTTGAAACTATTCTGCAAAATGAAATAGTCAAATAGAGTGCAATTATTTTATTTTAAAAAAAACGGATGTAACTGCATACAAGTTCTGGAAAAGCAGAGACACTTATTCAACATTTCAGAAACTCGTGGGATTGGAAGGGAGCCAGTGAGTAATTTAACCTTGTTCAACAGCAGAGCACATGCATTGTTCAGTCCCTGGCATCTCCAGCCAAAATGCTCTCAGGTAGCAGGGCTAAGAATGACCCTTGAATAATGCCCCAATCCTACCCCCCCCCCCCCGCAGAAAGTAGTGTTCTGCCCCTACTTAGCAGAGGAGAATGGAGCAGCTTCCGACAAAGGTCCGCTGGTGGGGAAGGTAAAGGGATGGAGGAGGGTGGAATGGGGACCATGGGGGGGGGCTTGACAGAGGCAGAAAGGGGTGGTACCCAGTGTGGGTGACTTGCCCCAGATTCTATTCCTTCCAATAGCAGCCAGGATGCCCCCTTTCTCTTGGACTTGTGCCAGCTAATCTCCGCCCAGTGGCATAGCTATCTAAGGTATCTTCCAGTTTTCACCAAAAGTGCCTTTCGGAGGCCTCCAGAAGCACTCTCTCGGAAGCACTCTCAAGTGTGGTACCCAGGACCCTGTACCTCCATCCCTTCCTTCATCCCCTTTGAAGGATGCTGAGCAAGCCTCTTTGGTTTGGTGGCGGGGGGGAAGGATAGGGTTGGGCTGTAAGTCTCTGAAGAGCTGCTGCCAGTTGAGTAGACAAGATGGTTCTATTTTCAACCTGCTTTGTTATAAGGAAGCTTTGTATGTTCAACCTCCTGCCAGCTCTCAGATTTCTCTTACCAGGGAATGCAACACACCAGGAAGACTTTGAAAACTGGCAAGGTGAAGCCAGCATCACTCTCTTCACCTGCTGCAGCATCTTCAGCTGGGATTGGGCCACTCCTTCTCCCAGAGCGGTCAACAGAACTGTCCTGTGAACAGGAGGCAATGAAAAAAACACAAAAGCCAACAAGTCACCACTCGATCTTGTTTTGTGATTTGCCATTTGTATTGATTTTGTCAGAGGTTCTTGTAGGCTGGAGAGTGGGGCAAAAATGTGCTCCAAGCAAATAACTGTTCCTCAGTGGCTGGGGATCCTCTCAGCTCCAATCCCAACCACCCCTCTCTACAGCAAGGATACAGAATGACTAGGACAGAGAAGAGGCTGACAGTTGATCCTAGTGGTGTGCCATTATGTGTACAAAACCCTCTAGAGCGGTCTGCTATGATTCACTCTGTGCATTAGTCTGTGCTGTTTTGTGTCATTTTAAACAAGAGGGGGAGTCCATGAAATTAACAACAGTGGGCACCGTTTAGATCCATTCAAAATCATCGGGAGTTTGGGTCTTTCATTCCATGGGACGGGAAACAATAATCCAGAAACTCCAATCAGACTGAAGGATGATCCAAGTTAGGTAAAAATGCTAGACCTTCCATTCCACATCAAACATTGCACATGTGTGCATATGAATCATTTCCATTTTCTAGGGAAGACTGACCACCAGTTTTAAGCCAGTTGTTTCAATGCTGGGTTTGGTCAATGTGCTGGAGAGAAGAGCATTGGGCATGTATAGCAATGTGTTTGCTTTCGGTGGCTGATCTCTGACATGCAGCACATGTGCGGCTCTGTCTCCAGTGATATAATACTTTTTCCATTTAGATTGCTGCTTGCCCTGAACCAACCTTCAGGATGAAATAGGTTTGCCACAGTAAAGCAACAGTCCAGTCAAAAAACAAGTAAAACTTAATGGCCCTGGGGAAAAATTAAAGAGGCAGTCTTGGATTTAAAAATTATGCATCTTTTGGACAAAGTGGCTCAATCAGTGGGACCCCTAAGGGGGTCACAAGCCCATTTTCAGGGGGTTGCAAAGGGCTTGGGGCAGCCATCTTTAAAAGGTGGGCACTACTGTCTTGGATGCTTCATTTCGGCTAGGACAGAGCCTTCCCCATTGTACTGCCACTTCATCAGTGCTTGTGGCTGCGAGGGAAATTCGCCTTGCTACGGGCTTGTCATGGTGTGTGTGAGTACGTGGTGAACTCTCTCCCAGGTCTGTTTCTGAGTGGGCATGTCACACCTTCCTTACTCATGCCTAGGCGAGTCTCAGCACATGAGGACGAGGAACATAAATACTCTGAAGCCCATCTAAAACCTGGATCAGTCATGGCACGGAGAAGCCACACAGTGTTCTGTACAACGTTGTTCTCAGTGCTGAATCCATCACCGAACTCAAAACTCGAATGTCACTTAGATACAGGTTGTTGTACCTAAAAAGGGGGTCCCAGTACAAAAGGGTTGGGAACCACTGGCTAAATAGATGGTTCTCTCCTTCGCCCACTTTTCTCCTAACCATGTCAGTGTCTTGCATCCATGGGGTTGCATCCATGGGGTTGATGAGGGCATCCATGGAGGTTCCACATAGGTTACACCCTGAGCTGGTGATCGCTCTGCACATGTTCAGAGGCAGTCTTCCTAAGACTTCACATGGCCCAGAATCCCAAGTATTCAAAAAGTGACAAGAAGCCCCCTGTGACTTCAACAGCTGTGTGATGAGGAAAAAATCCATAAGCATAGCCTGGCTGGCTTCGGGCCAAATCCCATCCAGTTTTCCAGCCCTGATGTAGCTGTCCCAACTGGGGGCATGCTACATTCTGTGGTGGTAGTGGGGAAGTCACGGAGGCCTCCGGAAGGTAAGGGAACATTTGTTCTCTTACCTTGGGGCTGCATTGCAGCTGCATCAGAACAAGAAAGTTGGATAGGATTAAGCTCTTCTAATCAAGATCCCAGTCCATCCAATATTCTGTTTACAACAGTAGCCCAACAGATGTCTCCGACTTCTTATCATAAACAAAGCGTGCAGATGTTTATTTTAAAAGAGAGATCTCCCACCTATCTCACCTAGACTGACTCACCATCAAAAGCGTAACACACAGCAAAATCAAAAGACAATTATAAAATGACTAAAACCACAGTAGACAGCAGGTGAGCCACAATACGGCCACAACCCCCATCTAAAGCTCACAGAATCAGTGTCCAAGCGCCAATCAGTGGTGCAAAGTGTGAAAGAAGAAGAGAAAACACGGGTTTTAACTCGATACCTGGAAGAGTGCAGGGGCCATCTAGGTCCCTTGGAGGGGGTCATGGCCCTCTGCCAGTGGTGTTCCCAGAGAGACAGCAAAGTGCTAAGTTTTTCAGGCACTTGAGCACGTTGCTCTTGCTGTCCCAAATGGTTGCAAGGGGAAGGTTGGTTTGCTTACACGGCGCATTCAGGCACCTGATAAACTTAGCGCTTCCCCCCCCCCTCTGGGAATGCCACTGCCTTCCACAGCAGTTCATCTCCAGCACCTGTTGTCAGGTTCGCACAGCCACTGTACATGGAGGTTCCACATAGGTTACACACCCTGAGCAGACCCATCCTCTATGCCAGGGTTCTTCAGCCTGGGGGTTGAGACCCCGATGGGGTCGCGAAGCCTCATTCCGGGGGGGGGGTCACTGCAACCTTTCGAAACCTGTGCGAGGGAGAGCTCGGCCTGGTGCTTCCGTATCGGCACTGAGCTTCTCCAATAATCCTGCACAGCCTCTTCTCGCTGCCCTGCCCTGCAGCTCCTAAGGCCAGCCCTGATGAGGCTGCTACCTCCCGGGGTTCTTGTGAAGAGGTAGGGGGAAATGGGGCCGGCAGGGGCAGGGATGGGTGGCGATGGGGCAGATCAGGTTGGGGGGCAGGATTGGCGGGGGGTCCCCAGTCTCATTCTTCATTCAGTTATTTATTTATTTATTTGGGTTGTGGCATGAAGGTGGAAGACCACCGCTCTATGCTCCTGTCTCCTTTTACAGCCGTGGTGGCCGCCTGGGGGGGGGGGGTGTTGATTTCATGAGTTCCAGCACAAACCTCTGCTTGCCTACTCAAAAGGAAGTCCCGTGGTGTTCAAAGGTGCTTACTCCCAGGAAAGCGTGCACAGGAGATGGCAGCCTTAAATGTGTGTGCGGGGGGGGAGGGGGGAGCCCTCCTTTTGACCCAAGTTTCATGGGGCAGCCCTGAATTCCAATGTAGGGAGGCGGGGATGGGGATGGGGAGTCATCCTGCGGGAGAACGGCGGGAAGCGGACCTCTCAGAAGCCGCCGATTGCCCCTGCCCTCCGCCCCCCCCCCACCCGCTCCCGTTCCGCGTGGCAACTTAGGCTCCTGAGTTGGCCATCTGGAGACTGAGCAGAACGCGAGAAGACTCCGCTGCGCGCAGCCCCAGAACCCCCCCCCCCTCCTCTGAACGCGGCGGCTCCTCCTCCCTCTCTTCCCCCATCCCCTCCCGCGAGAGCGGAGCCTTCTGGCTCACTTGGCAGGACCCGAGTCCCACCGCGCGGCTCTCACCTGGAGCCCACCCAGGCGCTCGGCTACCATTGGACGGGCAGCCTCCCGATGCCCGCGAAGCTGGAGTGGCGGAGGGCTCTGTTGGTTGGCTTGCGGGCTTTGTAAAAGAAACCCCATCATTGCAACACCCCCCCCCGCCCCGCGCGCGCCCCGATTATCCATCCTTCTCTTCCAATGTGACTCTGGGCTTCAGTCGCGACGTGTCTGCGCGGCGGTGCGCCCCTCTCCGCCTGCCTTCCGCTGATGACTTGAGGACGGGCCCCTCTCTCTGGGGTCGTGTGGATGCTGCTCCAGAACCCCTCTGATGCCCATCCCGGAGGAAGAAGGGCGCGAGCGAGACGTCTGGTGGTGCCCAGGAAAGCCATGACTTAGATCAGGAAGGGCAGCGGAGACGCGAAGAAGAGGAGGAGGAGGAGGAAGACCCCAAGCCACGGAAGATGAGTTTCTACAAGGAGGACGGGGTGGGCAGCCTGTGCCACAAGGCGCTGCAGATCATCTCCGAGCTCTGCCTGGGAGGCAAAGTGGAGCTGGAGAAATGCTCGGGCATCTTCCCGCTGGAGACCACCAACCAAGGTATAAGCCGCACAGGTAGAGTAGCCTCGCGCTCGCTCGCTCGCTCGCTCGCTCTCTCTCTCTCTCTCTCTCTCTGGGCTCTCCAAGTCTTGGCCGCGGCGGCTGCCTGGGAACGCTGCTGCTCGCTCGCGGTTTGGCTCCCCGAAGTCGTCTCCTGTTGATCCTGGTCTCAGCCTCGCTTCCCGAGAGGAGAGGGAGGACTGCAAGAGCGGCGGGTTGGGTTGGGGGGGGGGATGGAGGACGCTTCCTCTGCTAATAGCAGTCGAGGCAGCAGGTTTGAGTGGGCGGTGGGAAAGTGGAACTTTTCCTCTCTCTCTCTCTCTCTCTCTCTCTCTCTCTCTCTCTCTCTCTGCAACGTGAAATGAGGCCACCCGTTTCTTGAGCTCTGCGGGAGCCGCGTGTCCAACAATGTTAGAACCCCCCCCCCCCAATCGAAACATCAATGTGTGTTTGTGGATGCCGAGAAAGGCAGCGGGAGAGCCAGCAAGGATGCAGCAGCTGAACTGGGAGGACTAAAAGTGAGGGAAAGTGGCGGGGGGGGGGGCGGGGAGAGAACCGCAGTTTCCACCTCTGGATCAGTAAAGAGGGTGGGTTTTTTTTGGGGGGGGGAATAATCGGTTTTACTGCAGGGTCAAAGGGGTGGGTGGGTTGTGCTATCCTATGACTCAGGGGTCCATTTCCTGTACTCAGATCTGCCCAGATGCCATGCTCGCCAAGAGGAGAGCATCTTTTTCTTGCACTGACCCAAGTTTTGCCTGCGCTTCCTGACAGCTGGAGAAATGCAACAGGTGTAGCTTTTCCTGGCCTGAAGATGAGGCAAGTTGCACTTGCTGAATCTCTCTTCTGTGCAGGAGTGTGTGTGTGAGAGAGAGAGAGGGGGGGTGGCAACCCTGTCACAGGGACAGCAGTGCCTTCCCCTTGCACGTCCTCAGGGTCACTCTTGCTCACAACTTCGCGTGCTGCATGGCTGAGCTGTGTTTGTTCCTGTTAAGAAAGTGTGTTGTCTTTGTGGCAAGCAGCAGGTGCCTCAGGCAAGGGAACAGGAAAGGCACCCAGCACTAAAGGCATACCTGAGCGGTCCGGAGTCTTCCCTTGTCCATCCATCCATCCATCCATCCATCCATCCATCCATCCATCCATCCATCCCTTGCTACTGAGACTCATCAGTGAAAGGAGAAATGTTTTCATGTCATGTTTTCTTTTCAGTACAAAAAAAAATGCCACTTTCAGTTGCTTAGGGATGGAGATGATGTTCCTTTTGTTTGTTTGTTTGTTTGTTTGTTTGTTTGTTTGTTTGTTTGTTTGTTTGTTGTATGTGGTGCTCAGGCTAGCTAAAGATGTGAATGCATATACATGTGTTTTGTTTCTAAGACAGCAGTTGTGTTCTCTTTGTGCCTTCTGGTCCTGACATCCTGACAGTAGCTGAAACTGACACTTGGTTTTCATCCGCCTTGCCAGCAAAGCAACAGGTGGAGAGAAAGAGAAGAGTTTTTGACTATTTGTTGCTGCAGCAGAAGGGCAGGAATGTTCCTTTAAGACAGGAATCCTTAACTGGGGGGTATCCAGACCCCTTGGGAATGTGGGAACCAAATGATGAGGGCATGGGATTTGATATATTAAACTTTTTTGTTATGAACTACCACCAATATCAATACAGATTGAGATGTTCTGTTCCTAAGTAGCCTTACAGTAAAACCAAGCTATTGACGTCTTTTGAAGTCATACCAGTATCTACTAGGAGTGTTGGTGATGGTGGTGATTTGGGCTGGTTATCCTAAAACAGTTCAGAGCCTCTGCTGTAAGAAGAGGGACGGACAGAGGAAAGGACCTCTGCCCTAGTCCCTGTCTTCGAGGAGGGAAGGTTTTTAGCAGTGTTACACAAGACTTGTCTTGATAGATCAAAGCATGAGCCATCTAGCCCAACATTTTATTTCCAACCTCATGCTCCTTGGAGTTCACAAGTGGGGCATGATGCTGATTACTTTTCCTGTTGTTTGTCCCCAGCATTTAATATTCACAGGTATAGTGCCTCTGAACATGGAGGTGCTGTTTCTTGCATGGGTGTTGAGAACTACAAACTTATACTACCATATATAAAGACGAGCCCTGCTGAAGTGTAGACAGGATGTGAGCAATATCTAGCCCACTGAGAACATCATGAGCCAAGATAATGTTAGTGCAGACTCTTGTCTCTGAGACAAGAGATGATCCCTGGGTAGCCATGCCCAATGTTGCTGCAACATCTTTGGTCATTTTATTCAGGGTGGCGGTTCAGGGGTTGTTGGTCTGTTGGGGTGAGATGTGGAAGAACCACCTTCTTCTCCCTTGTGGCTGGAAAATTATCTGGTCTACCATCCAGAGTTCTTGTAAAGATACGTGAAGATTACCTCCTCCCCACCAAAACATCATATGCTAAAAAGTGCCACAGAAACAATAGCAGATACTGCTAGATGGATGGGAGAGTAACTCCCTCTTTTATGCTCAATGCTACAGGTTGCCTGCCTGTTGTCAAGTATGTCAGACTAGAAACCTAATAGCTGGTACAAAAGCAGAACTCCATCAAGCTGAAAAAGGGGTTAGGCAGCATCAAAACAACTGTGCTGCATTTATGTAGTGCTTTCATGTGTTTAAGGTGTTTTACATGCATTTGTAATCCCTACAAAGACCCTGTCAGGTAGGTAATCCTGATACATTGGCATAGCTAAGGGGATGCAGGGGGAAACTGCGCCACAAGGCAACAAGGGGCAACAAGCTGAGATTGACACTAGTGGCCAAAGTTGTGAAAACCTTGGTGAGCATGAATGATACCAATTAAGCAGGAAACTGTTTATTCAATTAATTTAATTTGATTCTGTTGTGGAGGGGGACTACAACATCTTCTTTGACCCCAAGTGGCAGGTATCTTAGCTATACCACTGTCCTGATATCATAGGAAAGTGGGCAGGCTGAGAATAGGATTTCAGCCAAGGTCACCTGCAGAATTCATGAGAAAGGCACCACTCAATTAGGGACTTTTAAAAGCCCACATACAGGTGTGTGTCTCTTAAGGATTTGGCTGACTGCAGTGCAGGCTATGGATTGCATTTAGAGCCTCTCCTTTGTTGTGTAAACAGGGAGGCTACTGGAGACTCATTTGTTCATTAACAGCAATCTCTTTGTTGTATAAACAGACACTCTCTGCTATAGGCAGGTGACTGGAAGCTCAATTGCCTTGTTAAGAGCCTCTTCTTTGTTGCTCTTTGATCCCATTGTACAGTATATGGATAGGTCAGAAGCATGCCTATACATTCATGGTCTGTTGCTGCCATGCTACACCAGTCTTGGATTGCATCCTTTCTCAGAACCCTACCCATACTGAAAACCTTTTCTTACAAGCCACAGCAGCATTCAGAGCCCAGTCCTGCTGCCTGACCTCCTGGGAGCACAGCAGTAGCCAGGTGGCTACCGTTGCATCCCATGGCAGCCAGGCAGTTGCAGGAGCCTCTGCAAGGAAAGGGGACATACGTACCCCTTTCCCGCAGTAAGGGTGCAGGGTGAGTGATGGGTCTGCTTGCTTCTGCACCAGCTATTTAGCCAGCGCAGAAGTGAGGGCCTCCAAGTAAGGCCAAGTGGCCTTACTCAGAGGTTGAGAACTGGTGGCGAGAGTCGCTGCTAGTCCCGCCCCCACTCCTTCTTTCTGCTTAAGGCACCCTGTAGCCTAGACAGTAGGGGCTGATCTGTGCAAGGTGGTTGGTTGCCACCCTATACAATGCCCTAATGTGGAGCCGCAGCCAATGGTCCAGTAGATCAAGGGCACCGCCAGTCAAAAAAGTTTGGGAACCACTGGTGTAGCAGTTTAGGAACTGGACTGACCTGGAAGATCCAGATTCAAATCCCCACTAAGCCATGAAGCTTCCTGGGTGACCTTGGGCCAGTCACTGCCTCTCAACCTCATCTACCTCACAGGGTTGTTGTGGGTACAAAGGGAGGGCAACAGAGGCAACAAGATACGTGTACCTTGTTGCCACTCACTTGCATTTGGATAGGCTACCTCTAAAACCTGGAAGTTGCATATAGTCTTATAGGAATGGATCTATATCTGGCACTGCCCTCTCTCTGAACCACACTAGACTTGACAATGTCAAGAGCCAGGATGGTGTGGCTGGACTTAGGCCTTGAAGATCCGGGTTCAAAACCCCACTCAGCCATGAAACGTCCTGCATGACCTTGGGCCAGTCATTATCTCTCAGTCTAACCTACACCACAAGGCTGGTGTGCGAATAAAAGGTGAGAAGGCACCATGTACCCTGAGCTCCTTGGAAGAAGGGCAGCATAAGAATGTGAATAAATAAATAAAATTAAAATGTGACCCTCGAGCCAGAGTTTGGCCATTGTGGAGGACCAGGAAATTTCTAACACCCCCATTTTTTACTAACACCGTATGTTTCTGACAGAGGAACCACTCTCAAAGCGATCAATGCTAACATTCCACAAGATTATTAGTGTTTGCAATCATTCTCATCTCTGTAAACAGTCTAGATTCCCCAAGCGTGTGCGCAATTGTTTAATGATATTGAACGCTGCTTGTGGTTTCTGGATGTTTACCTTACGTTTGCAATCAAACTAATAATGGGTGTCGCTTTATCAGGGCCATCCCCATAAGACACATGGTCCTCTGTTCTGGACCCATGGGCCATTTTATGCCCTCTTGGCGCTAAATCTGTCTCCATTTGTTACATGTCCACTATCCGGGGGGGGAAATGCTTTCAAACCTAGACCCTGAGGGTGGATCTGAATGGCAAATTCATTTCAAATGATTCTTGAGTAAAATGTTGTATTTGTTCACAAAGTTCCCCACCCCCCAATATTTTTTTTCCACTTCAGGACAGAACTGTCAGATGCTCGGTGCAACTGTGTTTACGCTCCGAGGCGTTAAAGCCAAATCCCATTAATTAAAAACATTAAATAGATTTCAGCACTTCGCTGACATGGGATAATGACTCCAAATAACAGAACCTGAGCAGATCTCCGTGTCTAGAAGCACTTCCAAAGCCACAGACACTGAGACAGCCATAGGTGTCCTCAGAGCGCCTGACAAAAAATGTTCCGAGCAGAGCTGCAGTAATTACAGTGCTTAGTCAGGCAGAGTTGTCTTGAACACCAAAGTGCATGTACACATTTCTTGCCCTGAAAAGCTGCACACACTGGCACGTTTCTTGCTTGCTGATTACATGGCGCCTTTACAATGTGAAGAGCCAGCCTTTTAGGACAACTGGGCACCAATTAGCCTAAGTGGGATGGAGGGGGAAGAAAGCAGATCTCCTGGAGCTCTGCTGTTAGAGCTCTAAGTGATTTGCAGTAGATCAGAAAGAGGCTCCTGACTCCCAGTTGTTTGACAATAGTAAAGGCAACAACAACAAAAGGTTCTTCCCCACCCATCCTTCAACTAGGCTACGGGAATGAAGAGGGCTTGGAGGAAAAGCCAGCAGCATTGGGTGTAAAACCACGGCAGAATCCATTCTGATACTGAACTGTTCTTTAACTCTGTGTCTATCTGCCCAAGCCTCTGCTTTACAACCTGGCTCCAGTTATTATTTCTCCCAATAGTAGTACAAATATTTGTATACCGCTTTTCAACCCCAAAAAATTGCACAAAGCAGGTAAGCGAGCAAATAACTGTATGGCCCTCTATCCCAAAGGGCTCACAATCAAAAGAAGAAACACTAGCTGATCGCTAGTCGAAGAGAGACTTGCTGGGGTGCAGTGGCTTAGCTTAGACATTTGCTACCCAGGGTCAAAGAAGATTTTGTAGGCCCCTTTCCATGACAAACAAATTTAAGTTAATGAATAACGACGTTTCTGATTAATTGGCCATAACATTTGATTGCATACAGATATTCCAATGCGGTTTGCTTCATTTTATTCTGCATTAAATTACCCTTCCAATCACACACACAGAGCGCAATCCTAAAGTGGAGTTAGACCAGCATAAGCTAAGCCAGCAAAGTTTGGCCAGCACAAGGGCCACCGTAAAGCGTGTTTGGACTATTCTCAGAGTCAGGGCGGATGGCTCACGTCTGTGTGCTGGCCTCTCTGACTCCAAAACTTTGCTGGCTTAGTTTATGCCAGCCTAACTCAGTTTAGGATTGTGCGCGCACACACACACACACACACACACACACATACATGCAATTTTGGCCACTAGTGTCAAGCTCAGCTTGTTACCCCTCTAAAACCTGTTGTCTGGAGCAATTGCCCCCTGCTATGCCCCTCCTGGGGTAGATGTTTATTCTCCCCCTGCTAAATACAAGAGATCCTCCTTTTTAACGGGTGCTCCCTTGCCTAGTTTGCAGAAGTTAGAGGGGGTCAAGTTAATGGACTTGGGCTTCTCGTACAATACAAAGGAGTTCCCAAGAGCCTGAGCATTGCAGCGGGAGTGCTAAATCTGCTGAACAACCACCTCCTAACATGTTGGTCTTTTGCACAATCCCAAGTGTTTTTGATGGGTGATAGCAAAACCTTTTTTCTACTTTGATCCCCTTCGACAAATCTGTTTCATGTGTTCCCCCCCCCCCCGCATATCTCACTCTGTCACCCATCTCGTCATTACGTCATTACGCTGGTGGATAAAACATAATAATGATAATCATGAATAAACATGGGTGGCACTCCAGAGGGTCGAAAGCATTTCCCAGGCATTGCCGCACTGATTCTTGCAACACCTGCAGGGTTGGTCTGTATTGCTCTACCAACACTGCAGGTGTCGGGCCAAGACTTCAGTGGAGTGACTTGCCCAGAGACAGGGTTTGGAACAGGGTCTTCCAAGTTCACTGCTCAGTTTCTTAGCAACTATCCTCCACTGTCATCAGGGGATGATGAGTGGACACGTTGTGCCAAGTCAATCAAAACAGCTGCTTTCTGCTTATACAGTCGTCCTGATGGCATCTTAGAGGGAGTTTTTGTAGCTCCCAGAGCTGTGCCACTCCCACAATGAACCGTGGGGTGATGGTTCAGCTTAATTGCAGGAGGATTGGCAGCAGTGCCATCTTCTTGCTGGCTCCCCCAACACTGTTCCGCCAGCTTTAGGCTACAATCTCATACAAGGTATAGTATCTAAGAGCATATTTAAGAAATTTGTATCCAGATGCCCGTGTCCTCTGTCTACACCAGATTGTTTTTAATTGGATGCTTTTTCCATTCCACATCCACATTATGGTGCAGATATAGTCAATCAATCAAATAATATTTATATACCGCTTTTCAACACAAAGTTCACAAAGCAGTTTACAGGCAAATAGTAATAAGTCACACATTATTACACACGACCAGATACTTACACAAGAGCAGAGCTGGCTCAGGAGTTCATGTGAAGCTTATTGACATTTTGAGAAGTCTTTCAGCCCAGTCCTATGCAGGTGTACTCTGAGGTAAGTCCCATTAGCAATAGGGCTTACTCCCAAGTAAGTGCGGATAGGATTGCAGCCTTTGTCTCTTGATTAGCAGCCTTCAGAGCTTTGTTGTTGTTCATTCACTAAGTCGTGTCTGACTCTTCGCGACCCCATGGACCACAGCATGCCAGGCCTCCCTGTCCTCCACTAGCTTCCGGAGTTCGCCCAATTTCATGCTCATTGCTTCGGTGACACTATCTAACCATCTCATCCTCTGCCGCCCCCTTCTCCTTTTGCCTTCAATCTTTCCCAGCAGGAGGGTCTTTTCTAAAGAGTCCTCTCTCCTCATGAGGTGGCCAAAGCTTCAGGATTTGTCCTTCCAAGGAGCAATCAGGCTTGACTTCCTGGAGGATTGACCGATTGGTTCTCCTTGCAGTCCAGGGGACTCTCAAGAGTCTTCTCCAACACCATAATTCGAAAGCCTTCAGAGCAGCTGGACGTAAATCACATATCAAGGACAACAGGGTCCTACCGGATCAGACCAAGTGTAGTTGAATAGTCTAGCATCCATCTTGTTTCCAACAGTGGCCAACCAGATGAAGGCAACTGCCTGAGCCTGTTGGCTCCCCCCCCCCCGCCGTGATATTCCAAGTACTACTGACTGTTCACACGCAGCTAACTCAGAGCATGGAGCACATGCTGCAGCTACTTTGCTGCCGCTCAAGAAGTCTGGGTCTGATAGATTGGCACCTAGATGGGAGATCACTTGGGAACTGTACATGTGCCACCTGGAGTTATCCAGAAGAAAAATAGGCTATACCTGTACATACCTGATAAATAAATATCATGGCTAAAAGTGTCAGCATCCTCCATAGGCCTAGCAGCTGGTCTTTTCTTTTTTTCTTTTTGAAAAGCGAGTAAGTAGCCATGAGTCCATCTCAGGGCAGCAAATTCCATCCATTGATTATGCATTATGTACATCTGAAGCACTTATGAAGTGCTTTTTTTTCTGCCCTGTCCCTCCTGCCAATCCATTTCAGCAGGTGACCCTGTGCTTTAACGTTACTTTATTTATTGGATTCTTGTACCGCTTTTCTCAAAACCCAAAGCAGTGTACAAAACATTAAAACATTAGAATAAAATATTAAAATAAAAGCCATTCAAACCATTTCAAAAATAAAAGCAGCATAAAAGTTAAGAAGGGGTCCCTCAGGAATACCTTCTCCCCCCCCAAACCCAGGTGAAATAGATGGGTCTTTAAACCTCACTGGAAACCATATACTGAGGAAGCTGCCCTCAGATCTTCTGGCAGCTGGTTCCAGAGGCGTGGTGCCACAACTGAGAAGGCCCTGCACCTTGTCTCCATTCCCCTGGCTTCAGATTTTGGTGGCATTAGTACAGTGTGTTATAATGATGTGAGTTTTCCAGCAAAGAGTGATGTCCTCTTTACCCCTGATCCTTGAGAAACCTTCTGCTTAATCCTAGCATTATCCGTAGGACAATGGTATTCAAACTTTTTAGACTGGGACCCACTTTTTAGGATGGCACTCATGTCGGGAGACATCGGAAGTGATGTTGTGGCAGGAAGTGACATCATCAAGCAGGAAGTGCTATCATTGTAACATAATAAATTGACACTCCTGAAATGCAAATTGGCATTCTTGGACTGCAGCAATTGTGCAACCATAAAACATTCCTGACAGAAAGCAAGATGAGGACAAAATATTATGAAAAAGAACTGAACTAAAAACAATTAAAAAAAAAAAAAACCTCACTTGAAAATTCACTCACAACAGGAATATAACAAGAGTAAGGTTTCCAGTTTCCAAGATGGCTGCTCCCAGCTTTCCGCGACCCACCTGACCCACCCACCCACCAGTTTGAATAACACTGCCATAGAAGATAGTTCAAAGTAGCAAAGCAGCTACCTTGTAACAATGTTCTGGAAGATAGTGCAAAGTAGCAATGGGGCTAGGTAAAAAAGGGAAAGAGGTTCCATTCTTGTGGATGCAAAATAAGGGTTGTGTCATGTCGTTCCTGAAATGTTTTCTTGAAAGGAACAAAACCCACAACTGACATCAGCACAGGTGGCTTGACAGCTCTAGCCTTCTGAAAGATAATGGCTGTGTAGGATGTACTCTTGAGTACTTTGCCATTGTACAAAGGTTGAAAAGGAACCATTGGCTACTCTGTTTTGCTGGGAGCAACTGTCTAAATATGCTGAAATTGGCCCACTGCTTTTTTTTTTTTTAGAAAAATAAAACATCATAACCATACACAGCTTGAGCCAGTGTGTTGAGACCATTATACAGTGGTCCACAAATTCCTGACAAAAGAATAATGAATTTTAAGCAGTATTTTTCAAATGCATTTAGCAGTGCATGGTGGAAAGGGGGGGTTAACCTGACCCAAAGCGATTACTCATTATTTCTGAACCAAAACGTAGACAAAAAATTATTCCAGCTGAGAAAACAGTAAAAAGGCAAAACTAGGGAGAATGTAGGTACCCCAAAATGTAACATAGCAAGGGCATTAGAATGATAGGATGTCAGGAAAGAATGTGACGAAGGGCGCAATCCTAACCAACTTTCCAGCACTGAACTAGCTGTGCCAATGGGG
>JAJKFI010000051.1:5611260-5656481 GCA_029204185.1 Lerista edwardsae | reverse complement strand
AACACTGGGAAATTAAGAGGAATTAGGGTTGTCAGGCTGCAATCCTATACACAGTCACCTGTGAGTAAGTCCCATTGAACAAGGGAACTTACATCTGAGTAGACATGCCTAGATTTGCACTGTTCATGTAGCAGACCTGAAGGTCATGTGGTCCAACCCCCAATATGCAGTGTGTACCCTACACAAATGAGTTAGAAGGAATGGGGCAGCATCCAGTAACCTTCAAGGGTAGCCCCCAACAGAGCTCCTTGCACCGTGACCAAAAACCAGAAGTTGGTTGCCGTCATGATCTGTAGCATTTCTGAGGCATGGGGAGGCCTGCAGTGTTCAAGCCACAAATGGCTGTGGAAGGGAAGGGGAGGGGCCGTGTTACATATGAGCTCAGGCTCTGGCAAAAGTTAGCATTTTGCCCCCCACACACACACATACACACACCACTGGTCATCAAGGAGGTGGAGGAAAAGCTACCACTGTTTGTCCATCTGCTGTTGTCATAGGGTCCATGAGTGGAGAACTCAGCCATCAAACCTTCATAGTTTAAAGGGGCCCCTAGACAAAGTCTCCCCCCCCCAAAAAAAAAACTGGAGCCAGCACTCTCAAACACTTGCAATTCATAGTACATGTTAGCGCTGGTATCCACTGATAGTATCCATGGTTTCAGTTATCCACAGATACCAGAGATAGTTGGAAACCTATTAAAAAGACAGTGGAACATAACAAATCTTTTTTTTTTACCTTGATGCAGCAAAACCACTGATGTTCCCCTATCTTTAAAAAGGCATCGCCAGTATCCACGGTCTCAGGTATCCACAGTGGGTTCCGGACAGAGCAGGCTTTAAGCCAATGTGACCAATGTCGTCACATCGGGCCCCACACTAGCAAGGTGAGCATATTGCCTGTGGCTGAAGTGAGCAGAGCAGCTTTACCTTGGTCTCTCCCACCTGCCTCTGCCTCTGAACAGCCCAAAATGGGCCACCTGGAAGCAGTTGGCGGTGATGTTATGATATCACCACCAACTACTTCCACAGAGATCTTCTTGGTGAGTGGGGGCCCCTGCAGGAATGCCCCACATTGGGCCCCTGCTGCTGCTAGAGCTAGCCCTGGTTCTGGAAAGGAACCCCAGCCAATACCAGGGCATGCCTGTTCTGAGTAATCCTGCAGAAGAATTGGGCTATACATTGATTGATTTGCCAATTAGAGCACGTACAGCTGGGATTAATGTACCTATTAAGCCAATTGTCGCTGTCTTGACAATTTCACTTTGCCTCCTTGTATTTGCAGACATTTCCGTCAGCCTGCTGGCCGTCGTCGTCAGTTTCTGTGGGCTGGCTTTGCTGCTGGTCTCCCTCTTCGTCTTCTGGAAGTTGTGCTGGCCGTGCTGGAGGAGCAAGCCCATGACTTCAAACCCCACGAGCATCCCCCAGAGCACCTCCAGTGCTCCCACAGAGGTTTTGGAAACCAATGAGAAAAAGGACACGATAATCAAGGAAAACGGGAAGCCTTCGGCAAAGATCCTGGAGGCCGCGATGAAAATTAGCCACACTTCGCCTGATATTCCGGCAGAGGTCCAGAACGCCCTGAAAGAGCATCTCATCAAACACGCACGGATGCAAAGGCAGATCACAGAGCCTGCATCCTCCTCCAGGTAAGGGAGATCTAAACCAAGACTTGGACTGGGAGGGGTTAAAGAGGATGGGTCCAAGCAGTGGTGAAATTCAGCCAGTTCTCACCTATTCTGCAGAACCGGTTGCTACTTTTAGGTTGGGAGAGGGAAGAAAGGCAGTGGATGGCCCTGAAGGCTGCCCTGAAGGACATAGAACCAGTTGTTAATTTAGTTGAATCCCACCACTGGGTCCAAGGCAAATCTAACAGAGAATCAAAGAATGAAGATGGATGAGAAATACCTTCAGGTTCTCAGCCTGGTTGTAAAGGATACAGAATAACTAACTAACAACCCTGTTTGTTGTTTGAAACAAACAACCCTGTTGCTTTTGGAAGATTTCAATAAATATGACTCATGTCATTCTGTACCTTTTATGTGTATGCATGTGTGAGGCGCTGTCATCACTCTCTATCTCCCCAGCATAAAGTTGTATGTGTATTTCCAAACAAAGCTCTGTTAAGGCAGGCAAACTAGTAGCAAGATTAGCTTCAGAGGGGCGAATGGAAACATACAGCTTTTCTAGACCCTGACCCCTGCCATATTTAGTTTGCAGAAAAGCTGAATAATATAGGTGTCTATTTTCCAAGTGGTCACTTATGGCATGTGCAGGTAACCACATGAAAGCTGTCCGCAGTGCCCCACCAATTGCTCAGGAAAATCTTACCATCTTTCCATACCTAATTGGAAATATTGGGGAGCAATGGGAGTGGAAAGATCTCCCTCACTACTTGGCAGAACAGTTCAGGTGACCGGTTTAGCAAGTGGCTGCCTGCACATTGTAGACATAGACCACATGGCAGTGTTTCATCTACATTTTCCATCTGTCCCAGTGATTTCAGTGGACCCCTAATTCGTTTTCAGGCTGGGATGTACAGCTGCTCACTGTGTAACTACTAAAGGAATGTAGATACCATGCATGTCAAAACCCCATCATGATGCTTGGGGTTTATTTCCAGGATGTGTGCATTGGATTGTAACCATTCAGGGTGCAATCCTAACCTGGAATTAAGCTGGCACAGTTAGGCCAGCAAAGTTTAGACAGCTCAAGGGACACCGTAAAGTATGTTTGGACCACTCTCAGAGTCAGAGGTCAACACACAGACATGTGCTATCCTCCCTGACTCAGAGAGTGGTCCAAACATGCTTTGCGGTGTCCCTTGTGCTGTCCAAACTTTGCTGGCCTAACTGTGCCAGCCTAACTCCAGGTTAGGATTGCACTCTAAGTCATGTACCTTGTTATGAAATATTCTGAAACAATATTATCCTTTTAGAGCATACTTTTAAGGCATTCTTGCCATTCTTTTTAATGTACTTCGGTGAGTTTGCTGTCCAATTCTCAATGAATCACTGTAAATGTATCCCTGCAGTTTTGTCTAAAAATGAGGAGTGTTCAGAATCTGATAGAATCTGTACGTTTCAAGCTGGGAAAAACTTTAGGGGAAAGGATTCTCAATTCATGTTGACCATTATGAGCTGGATAAGTTCATGCTCCGAACCAGGTAAAAGTTTCCAAGGCTGGCAACATCACTAGCAAGTATAATGAAGGGACAATGAAGTCTCCATAAGAGCTCTCTTATCCAAATAAAAGGAACTTATCAGCCTGATCCTATTCCCTGCCACTCCATAGAATGCAGCCGCACCAATGCTATGACTAGTAAGCCAAAGAAGTTTGAGTTAAAAAGCTTTTTATCTACTTCTTGGTAGCATACCTGGACCACAATGGGTCTCCTCGGAGCCATGCCAGCTATATAGCTGGAGTACGTCTGAGAGGAAGGGGGTGTGTTAGGCAGTGAAAGAGGGGATAGCATCCTGCACAAGTTGTTACTACTGAATCCACCCCCTCCCCACCCTGAACCGCTTCCACTTCCTCCCCTTTCTAGCCCCGAACCTCCCTCAAACTGCCCAAGAACTACCCCCTTACCTGAACTGGTTGAGCATCTGAGCAGTTCTGGCACATGCACACAAATGGGCTGGTTGTTCCTGCCAGCAGCTCTGTCACTTGCAACATTTGTCCCGTCGCAGGGAATTTATGCCAGTGGATCAGAAGATCAGCTGTTGCACAGCAGGATTGAGCAGTGAGCCTGGTAGCACTGCTACTGAAACTTCTTACTGCTTAGGGACCTGGGAAGAGTGTAACAACACAACACAGGTAATCTATGACAGTATTTTTGTTGGTCCCACAGCAGTTGAGAGAGACATGAAATTGGCAAGATGAGCCCTTTTACTGGATCAACTTCAAATTTACCTGCTGTCAGTTTTCAAATCACCCTTGAAAAACAGAAATTCTCAGCAGTTCCATTCCCAGCTGAGATTCTGCATTGTGTAAAGACATTGCTAAGAACAATGCAGGGCACTTAGCACTGCCTGTCATCCATCAAGGAGCAATTTTATGAATAGAGTGACAGAAGTGTCTCTAATTTTAACATTCAAGGAACATCAAGGAGTGAAATCTACACATCCTCCTCTGCACCAGCAGAAACCATGTAAGTAACACTTTTTTAGGCTCAGAAAGAGAACATGACAACTAGGAAATGAAAACTGTCAGGAATCAAGACCCAAACGGAAAATCATAAATGCCAAGGGTGAAGGTCTGCATTTCTGCTGGGCAAATTACCTTCACAGTTTATATTTTATTTTTACAGGCTTGGTTACAAGTACACAGATTGCCCCTTTGCACTAGCATATAGAGAGCTAAAAATTGGGCCCTGTGCCCCCAATTAGTTGCCCCCAATAAGCAAATCCAGTATAAGTCAAGTGTGTGGGGCATGATATGGTTTGGCAGATACCCAAGGAAGACCTGCTTGCATAGACTGTTTTCTAGCTGCTTAGCCAGTACAGAAGAACATAAAAAGTACCACACTGTATTGGGCCAAAGGCCCATCTATTCCAGCTTCCTGTGTCTCACAGTGGCCCATCAGATGCCTCAGGGAGTACACAACAGGAAACCTGCATCCTGTTGCCACTGACTCCCTTCCATCTGGTATTTGAGTTGCCTACTATACTTCTAAAACCAGGAGATAGCACATACCCATCATGGCTTAGTAAGGCAGTACATAGGCAGCAAAGGCCCCATTCACCTCTAAAGTGGAGGATGGAGGTGTGAGCTATATAGGAACTGGCTGAGGGAAACATACCAGTTTGAAAAGACGACTATGGAGAGGTCGGCCACAGATGAGGGAGGGTTTCATGGTCCTCACCCATTTGCTGCTTTGGCTCTTTACATCAGATCCTACAATCACAACTACACAAATTTGCGCATGTGTGTGCACGCGCATGCGTACACACACAGCGCAGTCCTATAACCCATGCAGCATCGACAACAGGGTTGCATCGACCCTGCACACTTAGTATTGGCACCCCCGTGTTGGCGCTAAGGCAGCAAGACCAACACTGCACCTCTGTCGCATCGGCCGAGGCTTCATGTCTGTCTGGGCATGGGATTGGCGGGGGGGAGGGGTTGGAGGGGGGACGTGGGCGGGTCCAGGATTCGGCCATAAGGCCAAATCCTATACCCATTTGGGAGGCCGTGCGGCCCCGATTCAGGCTGCACGGTCTCCTTGGATCTGCGCCTGCTGTTTAGCAGGCGCAAATCCGAGGAGCACATAGGGGAGGCTGGAGCCTCCCCAACGGTAAGGGAGTGCATGTTCTCTTGCCACGGGGAGGCTCCAGCCTCACCAACCCAGCGTCAGATATGGTGCTGGCTGGCCGGCCTTGCCATTCTGGCGCTGGGTACGATTGCGCCCACACACAAACACACATACAGATTTGGGTTTAAACACATTGCTGTGCCACTAGTAAGAGCTGATGCAGCCAATACTTCTTGATCTGAACCAGCTCTAGGCAAGTAAGGACCTGGAACCTGGCAGCAGGCCCCAAAACTCTTATCTGGGCCTAAGTTTCTCCACTGGCTCAAATCCTGATGGGATGAGCTCTTGACCAGAATCTGGCCCCAATGTGCCGTCTGCCAAGTGCTACACCTATGCACCGAGAATGCAAAGGAGACATATTGGACCCGTGCCCCAGCCTACAACAGCAAATCAGCCAAATCCTCGCTGTTATTTGCCCACTGGTGTCACTGTGCCTATAAGAAAGACATATTTTTGCCCTCTTTGAATTAACTAACTTAATCATAAAAGTGTCTCATGCGAAGGGATCCCAGCCGGAAAGAAAAGAGGCTAAGAAACCTCTCGTGTTGTTCTCTGGATTCATTGCTTAATACAGACTCACAATGGTATGTGTGGGGCAGCGGGCTGGGGAACGAATGTGAGAATTTTAATTGGAACGTTTATATTCTCTTTATATTTTGTGCGATTACGAAACAGCTTATGAAACGAAGTCATCTCTCAAGTCTCCTGATCCCAAAGAAGCAATAAAGACACCCGAAAAAGCAGTTCAGCATCACTGTTGTGTCCCTCCAGAGTGCACTTGGCTTCACTCTGGAGTGCATGCCAGGAAAAAGACTATCCTATTGACGTGAGGAGGGGGGAAAAAATGAGAGGATCATAGATATTTATGGGTGGAAAGTACTTCTGCTGCCAGCTGGTTGAGTCCGTGCACCAAAGCTAGATCTCATAAGGCATGAGCACAGTGGTGTCATTCAAATGATTTAGGAACAGGAACTCACTTTTGAGTTCAAATTCAAATGTTGAAAAAAAAACAAAAAAAAAACTGGAAGCAGCCATGGAGCCCGTTAGGATCCGGAACACCCGTTCCGGTCCGTTCCCCCTGAATGACATCACTGCATGAGCACCACCATTGCTGGCTCCCTTCTCCTCTCTGCAGTCCTGTGGCATTTTCTCATCGACTCACAGCCGAATTCTGCCCAATTGCCCAATAGCGAAGCAGAGGTTTCGATATGGCATCTGGTGGCATCAGCTGCACCCCATGGGGGAGTTTTGGCATGTTGTTCTCTTCCCCTGGAACAAACCCGTGCTGCTGCTTTGGGTCAACTTGGACCGATGCAAACAAGTTTCCTGGTGCAAGTCCAGTCTGAAAGCACATTGGGCTTCCATGAAGGAGGATAGATTCCTATGGGTGCTGCCCTCTTCCCATGCCCAAAAACCCTCCTCCCTCCTTTTGCTTCCTATTGCCTCTCCATTCTGCTCACCCCATGCCCTTTTCCATTCACCTCCCTCATGACCCCTGTATGATCTTACCTGTAGCAGCTGGCATCTACGGTCCATTATCATGTGATCCTTACGACAGCAGCCAGGCCATGCTCGTGGACACTGTCACATTTGCAATAGCTGTCAAGCTGTTTACGCCACCGGAACGCTCCACCCTGGCAGTGTAAATATCCCATAGGAATGGGCCAAAAGTCATCTGTAGGAAGTGTGTACAGTACTAAAGGGTTCCTATGTTGCTTTCTGTTATGATTGCAAGTTGCCTTGGCAATCAGTTTGATCAGGAGGCAGGATAAGTGGTGCCCTATGGCTCCATGGGACATGGTGGCACTGCGGGTTAAGCCACTGCTGCTGAGCTTGCTGACCAGAAGGTTGGCAGTTCAAGACCACGCGACAGAGTGAGCTCCCATTGCTTGTCCCAGCTCCTTCTAACCTAGCAGTTCAATTGCACGTAAAAATGCAAGTAGATAAATAGGTACCACTTCGGTGGGAAGGTAACGGCATTCTGTGCACCTCAGCATATAGTCATGCTGGCCACATGACCACGGACAAACGCCGGCGCTTCGGCTTAGAAATGGAAATGAGCACCGCCCTCTACAGGCAGTCACAACTAGACCAATCGGTCATGGGGAAACCTTTACCTTATGGCTCCTGCAGTATTTAAAACCGTGCCGCCCCTGTGTAGCTCTCCTACTAGATGGGCCAATTCCAGTGCTATGACCATGACATCACCTCAGAGAGGATCTACTTTAGACTATCTAAAACAAAGGTTTTTCCTTGCCTCTCATTGACTTTCTGGTCAAACCATTGGTGCGACTGATATTCTATGGAGTGGCTAGGGATAGGTTGGGATTCAGGGGCAGCTGCCTTCAAGTCTAGTAAGGCCTTGGCATAATGAACAGCTCCAATCACGACTCGAGGCATTTCATTTTTCTTGAAATAAGATCAAAAATGGGACTTTGGCCTTTGCAGTGAGTAAAATTGAGTAAAAAACATGAGTAAAATTGCAGTCATAATTAACAGCAAATGGGCTGGATTTCTTTATCCTCTCAGTAGTAGAGTCAGGAAGGAGTCAATGAAAATCAAAATGGATAGCAAATATTTGGAGACCAAGATGAAAAACAAATGATACCAAATAATACTAGTCCTCCAAGGAATGCAGAACATTTATCAAAAGGCTCAGCAATGTAGACTAAATATTTCTGCTCTCTTCTTTAGCCAGTCACAGTGAGTCGTTCAGATGTGCTTGCCTGAGGATCTTGCAATTTCCATAAATACAAGAAAACAGGTTTGATAATTGAAAGCCTGTAGAGGAGACGAGCAGGTTGAAAAGCACAGTCTCAGTTCAGTCTTCATCCAAATTCATTAAAGTTTTCCTGTATACACGTTTGTTCACCACAATCTAGGTCAGGGGTCTCAAACCTGGGGTCAGGGGTCTCAAAGGGCCCAAGGGCCAAATCCAGCCTGCCACAAGATTTCTCTGGCCCGTAGCAACTTAGGGTGCAATCCTAACCTGGAATTAGGCTGGCACAATTAGGCCAGAAAAGTTTGGCCAACACAAGGGCCATCATAAAGCACATTTGGACCACTCTCAGAGTCAGGGAGGATGGCGTACATCTGTGTGCTGGCCTCTCTGACTCCGCAAGTAGTCCAAAGATACTTTACAGAGTCCCTTGTGCCATCCAAACTTGTCTGACCTAACTGTACTAGCCTTACTCCAGGTTAGGATTGCACCCTTAAAATATTTGAGACTTTTACTCATTATATATAATTTTTCAGTTTAAGCATAGCATTGTTTCTTTGCAAATGTCACATTTTTCTTTTGTTATGAATCATTTCATGCTGGTTTACAAAAAAAGATCCAAGTGAAACTTATTCATTCATTCAACTTTCATTCATTAATTTATAAATGAATGAATGATTTTCTTTCAGCCTGTGAAAATGTGTAAATTATTTGATATGGCCCTCATACTGAAATGTTTGGAGATCCATGATCTATGTGATCACCGCAACCTAGAGACCTCCTATATTTTATGGCAATGGTTCCCAAACTGTGGGTCTGGACCCACCAGTGGGTTGCGAGCCAATTTCAGGTGGGTCATGAAGCACTTAGGGCATTCATAGGAAGATGGGATACTGGAAAGGGGGAGGGCTGTGTGGTTGTTTGGCTTGTGTCAAGGTTGAAAATAGGCTTCTTTTCTTTCTGATTCACTTTGCTATTGGAAAATGGCTGAGAAATAACCCAAAATTGCTGCTTTCTTAGGAAAGCAGCAGGCACAATGATGGCACTTCTGGCCATGACACCACTTCTGGTGGGTCCCAGACAGATTGGCATTCTAAAAAGTGGGTCCTGGTGCTAAAACATTTGAGAACTACTGTTCTATGGGCCTTGCACAACCAACAGACTTGGAGCTTTTACAAAAGCACTAGTGTTCGTAACAGCCAACTGAGATCGAAGAAATACTCCCACCAGATTTGTCCCAGGCTAACTGGTGTCCATCCATCACAAGCATTTTCAGCATCTCTCCATAAGAATCCATTATGGTTAGAATTTCTCTCTCCCACTTTATTTAGAGTTTTTTCCCTTCAGTTGAACGTGGACCTAGGACACTGGTTCAAAACCAAAGTCCTCTTTTGTTACCAGATGACAAAATGTAGGACATTATCAGCGTACTGATGGTCTTCCTTGGGCCTTAATGGATGTTAAAGAATATTCATGACAAATTAGATTTCTGAGAATACTTTCAAGATGCTGATCAAAATGTTCCCAGCTGTACCCTCTGGTTTCAAATGAGACAGAAATGAAAGGGAACATGTATTCGAAAAATAATGAAATTCCAGCTCGGTCAATACTGATCACTCACAGTTTCCCATAAATGTGATAATGACTGTTATGCTTAATAACTCCTTGCCATCAGGTTAGAATGGACAGTTGCACATGATAACCACAGTTGCTGCAAGAGCTTGGAATTCTGTGAAAAAGGCTCAAAAAGAACAAATCGAAATCAAAATGGCAGAACAGGGACCACTGTCTCTGTCCTTCTATACCATTCCACAATTTGGCCTGTGCTAAAGCTTCTGAGAGCACAAGCCTCTGCATGCCTACTCAGAAGTAGGTCCCATTGTGTGCAATGGGATTTACTCCCAGGAAAGTGTGCTTAGAATTGCAGGATTTATTCCTGGTAAGGGGTGCACAGTTTATCTCACCCGATGAACCAGAGGAAAAAAGGCAAGCCCTGACCACGACAAGAGAAATCCAAGTGCAAAAAGAACAATGCTGTAGATGTGAGCCATGAAATGTACAGCTGCCTCATTGGGGGAGCTTCTAGTATTTTGCAGTGGCAATCATATGAATCCCATTGTTCCTGCAGACCGGAAAAGCATCCCAGTGTTGTCATGGGAACCACAAAGCATTTAAATAATTAACACATCAATTAGCTGTCACACTGAAGTGTTGTGACTCAGAACCTGTGGAAACTACCATGTCAGGAGGGCATTGGCTTAGTGGAGCAAAAGTGCCACTGTGTGTTACTCTCACTGGGGGGTAACCTCTTAGTAGCATAGCCCACAGATGTCAGAACTATGGAAAGATGTGACACTACTAAGAATGGAGGGCCAGGGGATGATTACAATCTAGCATTCGCATAGTCTGAAATGGATGTTTTAAATTTTAAAGGGGCTTTTAGCCAGGAGAGAAAGGAAGAAAATGCTTCTTGTTTTCAAGACCAGCTTTTCTACAGCTGCTATTTCAGCATCAAGCAGCTGCAAATGATCATAACAGTATCAGCAGGGCGTACACTCTTACCACTTTTAAACATTGACTTCATTTCAGTGGTGAAATTCAGCCAGTTCTCACCAGTTCTGCAGAACCAGTTGCTAATTTTAGGTTGGGAGAGGGGAGAAAGGCAGTGGATGGCCCTGAAGTCCGCCCTGAAGGACATAGAACCGGTTGTTAATTTATTTGAATCCCACCACTGCTTCATTTGCAGCGTGGCCTCATGCCAATTGCTCAGTGGGTAATTGGTAGGGGAAAGAACAATTCAGGTATGTGTTTTCGAACTGCAAGGCTGGCAGGAGCTGGGACAAGCAACTGGAGCTCACTCCATTTTGTGGTCTCAAATTGCCAACCTTCCGGTCAGCAGCTTGGCTGTTTAACCTGCAGCACCACCACATCCCCAGTGCTTAATATAGGTTCTCTCTTATCCACAGTTTCAGGTATTCACAGGGGATGCAAAATTTCCTTTGTATCAACATGGAGCACCTCACAGATGCAGAACCTGTTCTGATGTTTTGGTGTGGCAGTGACTCACAATGAGTTGCTTTGGTTGCAGAAAAGCAGCGTATAAATACCAAATCAAACTGTTTTAAAACCTTCTGGTCAATGAGCTCAGCTCAGCAGTTTAACCCGTAGCATCACCACATGCCTTATTAAAAAGATAGGGATAGCCAGGGTGTTATCACCCTGGGGTCCTTATAGAAGCATTTACCTGTAAATGTACTAAATAGATCCAATGTAGCTATAACAATATGGGACATGGTGACACTGTGGGTTAAACCGCTGTTACTGAACTTGCTGACCAGAAGGTTGGCAGTTAAAGACTATGAGGTGAGCTCCCGTCACTTGTCCCAGCTCCTGTCAACCTAGCAGTTCGAAAGCACATAGTAAAAATGCCAGTAGATAAATAGGTACCACTTCGGTGGGAAGGTAACGGCGTTCCGTGCACCTGGACGTATAGTCATGCCGGCCACATGACCACAGAAACTTGTCCTCAGGACAAACGCTGGCTCTTCGGCTTAGAAACAGAGATGAGCACTGCCTCCTACAGTCGGTCATGACCAGTGGTGGTATCTAAAACAGGAGGAACCAGAACACTGGGCAGGACGTACGGTTGATTGGCAGCCCGTCCATTCCGTTCCACCGCCTGCCCGCCAGCCGCACGGGCTGCCCCCGGTTGACGCACCCCACCACTGCTCGCCCAGGCACCCGGTGCGCCCCCACCCGTCCCGTCCCCCGGCGAGCAGGCGCCACCTCTGAGGCCAGGGCAGCCCGCGTGGCGGGCAGGCAAGTGGCGGAACCGAACGGACGGGCAGCCAATCACACGTAAGTCCTGCCCAGCGTACCCATTCCTCCCGATTTAGATACCACCACTGGTCACAACTAGACCAATCGGTCTTGGGGAAACCTTTACCTTTAGCTATAACAATGCAGCTGAAGTGGTGCACCTCTTTTTGTCTAGCTCATCATAAGGGGCATATCAACTGCAGGTGTAGTGCTTTGATAGTTACTCAGGGCCAATCCAAAGGGTGCAGCAAACATGAATGGAACTTAAAGGGATGCCCAGAGGCATCATCTGTACAGTGAGTTGATCTTGCTGTCCCTTATAGTGTGGGACCAGCTCAGGATGTCCAAATGCAATATGCCAAGGAGACGGCAGGTGTAAACCTGACTGATACATCTTCACTTAGTTCAGCCTGTTGAACATAAAGATGGCTCCTGGAGGAGTTTCCATTTAGCAGATACTCGAGGTGTAAATAGAAACAGCATTTTTCATGACAGAAACCACTATGGCTTCCACAAGGACAATTTGTACTGCCGTTATGAAAAAGCTAAAGTCACAGTTGGGGATCCTCTTTATTACAGTGCATTTTAGCCCTCCCTTCATAAAAAAAAAAAAAACCCAGAAGACCTGCAGGCAAATATATGAAGACACATTGCATGTGCAATACAAAAACAATTAGCAAATTGATTGAATATGTTTATAAAAGGTGAGAAAATACTGAATAAGTGCAACAATGGGGGAGGACCCCACAAAATGGTCTTAGGATCAAATGGGGGGAACATAAGTTTAGCATTGCAAAAGATCAAAGGGTTTTTAAGAGTAGCTTTTTATTTAAAAAAATGATATGACCAAGATCAAGCAACAACCGGACATTTTAATTCTCTTCCCTTATTCAATTCAGCTTCACCTAAGCAGCACTTTCAACCTATTAGAGAATACCTACCTAATTATCCAAGCCAATACTCCTATTCCCACTGTTGTTGTTGTTTTACTGCTTTTATGGTTTGGTATGTCCTTTTGAACTAAAAACCTGCAAGGCACCACATTAGGCTTATGTGCATTTTCCTTTTGTGTTGCATTCCACTGAAAACATTTTCAAAATAATAACTGCGGCAATATTATTTCTCCCAGCATTGCTCTTGATGGCACACACGGTCAACACAATCTAAAATTGCATTAGGTGAACTGAAGTCCATTAAAATCAATAGGCTTTGGTGTGCTTAACGCTGTGTTGGATTGGAACCAGTATTGTTAGGGTGCATTTACACAGTCATGATGCCAAAGGTGAAGGATAGTATAATAGGTTGAAAATGCTCTTATTGCTTTTATTGGAAAAAAAATCATTCAAAAAGTTCATAAATAATTTCAATTTCCTTAAGAAAACAACCATCTCATGTTTTGTTTCCTATGCCAGCAATCAGGAAAGGTTCCTTTTTTCTCTCCGAACGGAACAGCAAATAATTTATAGCTGCCTCGGACCAGGAACTGACATTGCCCAATATACTTCCCCTCACACCAACATTCAGCACGTGATGCCAAGGCATCCAAGGGCATGGAGTTTGGGAAATGGGTCCTCTGATCCTGTTTTTCTGCAAGATCATGGTGGCTGCCCACATGCAGACTGACTAAATCCAGAAATGCGATATAATAAAGCAGTGCTTCCCAACCCACCAGTGGGTCGCGAGCCAATTTCAGATGGGCCACAAAGTACCCAGAGCAGTCATATTGAAAACGTGGGAAGTTGGGATGGTAGAAAGTGGGAGGGCTGTGTGGTGGTTTGGCTTGTGTCAAGGTGGTAAATAGGCTTTTTCCCTTCTGATTCACTTTGCTGTTGGAAAATAGCTGAGAAATGACCCCACTTATTATTGCATTATCAGGGAAGCAGCAGGTTCTGGCATCACAATGATGGCACTTCCGGCCCTGACATCACTTCTGGTGGGTCCCAGATTGTCATTCTAAAAAGTGGGTCCTGGTGCTAAAAAGTTTGCAAACTACTGCAATAAAGAATTCTTATTAGTCTTCTCAAGTGTAAACATACCCACAGCCCAATCCTACTCATGTCTACTCAGAAGTAAGTCCCATTATCGCCAACAGGGCTTTGACTCTGGGTAAATGTGGATAGGATTGCAGTACCATTCTTCTTGGTATATTCTTCCAGGATTTGCCTTCTAAACCCTTAAAAATTATTGTCTTTTTCCACTGAATATTTTTCCCCAAATTGTCAATGTTCTCCTTGAGCTGAATTGTCTTCTTGATTTATCTAGTATTGCTGGTAATTCTTCTCTCCAGAGAGTTATAACAATAATGGAAACGTGTGAAAAATGTGAGCTGTGATTTACTTTTTTTTTTTTTTCCTCCTATATAAAAGTGATTTTTTTCCCCCTGGAGATAATCAAAGTGAATTTCTTTGCCTTTTTGTATGCAGGCACAATTCTTTCCGGAGGCATTTGCCAAGGCAAATGCAGGTGTCCAGCGTCGATTTTAACATGGGGACAGATCCAATTTTACAAAGGGGGGAGACAACGACCAGCATTGGAAGGATAAAACCTGAACTTTACAAACAGAAGTCTGTGGATTCAGAAGGCAAGAAAGAGGATGTGAAAATCTGTGGGAAGCTGAACTTTACTCTCAAGTACGATTATGAAAATGAACTGCTTGTGGTTACCATTGTCAAAGCTTTGGAACTACCAGCTAAAGACTTCACAGGAACGTCAGACCCCTATGTGAAAATCTACCTTCTTCCAGACAGAAAAAAGAAGTTTCAAACACGGGTGCACAGAAAGACTTTAAATCCTGTCTTTGATGAAACCTTTCAGTTTCCTGTAGCTTATGATCAGCTGTGCAACAGGAAACTACATTTCAGTGTGTACGATTTTGACAGATTTTCTAGGCATGATATGATTGGGGAAGTTATTCTGGATAACTTTTTTGAAGTCTCTGATCTCTCCAGAGAGGCCACAGTCTGGAAAGACATCCACTGTGCCACCACAGTAAGTTGCATGTTTCAATAATGTTGCAGTAAGTAGGGCATCTCAGTAATGTGATGGGTTTTTTATGAGTGCTTTGTCCTTGGTGGGAAATTCACACAGCTCATCAACATGCTCAGTGCTATTTTCTGTCTTTAATAAGTCCCATGCAGAACATTGCTATATATCTGGACAGCATGATCAATGGTTTGACTGTTTTTCCATCCCATCCTGCCCCAGCTCTTTTTCTAAACATATCAGAAAGTGCATGTCCCAGTATAGATCCTTGTGGGATCCACTGATGACTTCTTCCCCAGTATGAAACCAGCCTGTTCTTAACCTGCGGACAAGTTACTAATTGAAAAGACAGCCCGTTATCATCCTTTGGTGGCTCAGGAGCATATTGTCAGGGCCGGCCCATCTGTGAGGCAAGCTGAGATGGTCGCCTCAGGCACCATATTGGTGGAGGGCACCCACCTCCATTAACCCATTCACCTCCAATTTTCTCCCCTCCCCATTCCCCTGTTGGGTAGAATGGAAGAGAGGGAAGTGTTAGGGTAGAGCAGTGGTTTCCAAACTTGTGACCGCTGCACACCAAAAATCCCTTCCCCATCCCGAAAGGGGGAGGGGTATGTGGTTGTTTTGCTTGTGTTGAGGTAGTAAATAAGCTTTTTTTCTGATTCACTTAGCTATTGGAAAATGGCTAAGAAATAACCCAGTTTATGAGGAGAGCGGCTGGCTTTGGCATCACAATGATAGTACTTCCAGCCATGACTTCTGGTGGGACCCAGACAGATTGTCATTCTAAAAAGTGGGTCCTGGTGCTAAAATGTTTGAGAACCACTGGCACATACCGTTTGATGTGGAATTTCATGCAAAATGGCATGAAACAAATTGGAGTGTAATGCCTTCATTCTATCAAATGTTATGGCCAAAAACCAAGAAAACAAAAGTGTGATGTTACTTCCTGTTGTGATGTCACTTCTGTGGCATCATTTTGCTCCCTGCACCAGGCTACACTTCCATTAGTTATGCCAGTGGCTGCATTATCTACCTTTAATTCACTGAGGGCACACTCCTAACCTGAAATTAGGCTGGCACAGTAAGACCAGCAAAGTTTGGCTGGCACAAGGGACACCGTAAAGCACGTTTGGACCACTCTCAGAGTCAGGGAGGATGGTGCACATCTGTGAGCTGGGCTCTGTGACTCTGAGAGTGGTCCAAACATACTTTATGGTGTCCTTTGTGCCAGCCAAACTTTGCTAGCCTAACTCCAGGTTAGGATTGCACCCTTAGAGATGTCATTTCCCCTGGAGCTTATCATGAAAAAATCATTCACTACTCAGCTGACAGATATCTTTCTTGAAAAGCTATCTGGTTTTCAGAACAACAAATGGTAGTCCAGGCGGGACACTTTTACAAAGACCACTGGATGTAGCATCATGTACAAGATGATTACTTAAACTTGAAAAGTTAGGCATTAATATCTACAAATAGATCTATAGCAAGGCAGATTATTTCCATTCTAAATTGCACGTACTGGTCACTATTTTCACAATTTCACATTTGGGTTCTTTAAGAATGTTTTGGCTGCTGCAGTTTATGGGTATTCAGGTTGTCTTGTTACACCTCCATTTGTCATGGTGTTTTTGATGAACTACCGGTGGGGAAAAAACAGTTCAAGCTTTTGTCTGGATTAGGGATTCTATGGAAATCCCCCAGGCTTGGTTTGTAATTGAAATTCTGCTCAGGCAAACAAATATTTGGCAACGAACTACATTAAGCCCACCATTAGGAGGTAGGAATCAGCAGCGTCGGTACGCTGGGCGGGACTTACCTTTGAGCGGTAGTCCACCCGTTGCATCACGCTGCGTTCTGCCGCTTTCCCGCCCGCCGGGGCGGGCAAGAAAGCGGCGGAACACGGCATGACGCAACGGGCGGACTGCCGCTCAAAGGTAAGTCCCGCCCAGCGTACCGGGTGAATGACGTCGCTGGTAGGAATACATTAGAAAGTAGACCAGAAGGAGCCCTTTTTGGTTGAAAAAACAGGCATAGGCGTGTGGGTGGCCAGGCCTGGGGATAATGAGACATTTTTCACCTGTTTTGTAATTGAAGTTATTAGATTTGTGCACACTTCCCAGATTTTTTTTAAAAAAATGGATGTGGTTGGAAACAAAGCATATTGCATAAGCTCAGAGGAAGGCTGAAAAGAGTTGTAAAGAAAATTACATGTTTTATCCTCACAACTCTCTAGCCAGCCCAGACAAATCAATTCAGTGAAAAGGTTAAATTGACAAGTAGTTTGAAACACATTATCAATTTCACTTCCACAGCAAAAGGTTTCTCACTTGCCAATTCCACCTCTGCTCTTTGCAGCCTTTACTGTCAGGTCTACATAATGCAGCAGCAAGTTCAGAGAAGGTCTTTCATTGCAGAGGTGAAATTGGCAAGGTACTTGAAACCTGTTGTCAGTTTCAAGCTCAGAAGCAATGACATTAATAAAATGACAAGACAGAAAGAATTAGATATGTTTCATCACATCTAGTTTGACTATCAGTGTGTGGCGCATTTGTTTTTAGATTTTGCCTGAGCATATGTGCTCCATAATTGTGTAACATCTGCCCTTCTTGCTAGTTGATGTTATACTTTATGACAGACCTTGACTACTTCTGCAGGGTGTGGGATTAAGTGCTGGTGGTGCATAGCGACTGAGAGACTAAGCTATGAATCAAGTCCCCCATTCAAATCACACTCCTGCCATGAACTCATTGGGTAGCCTATGGCAAGCCACTTCCTCTCAGCCTCAGATTCTTCCATCTAAAGTAAAGGTTTCCCCACAACTGAATGGTCTAGTCGTGACCAACTGTAGGGAGGGGTGCCCATCTCTGTTTCTAAGCTGAAGAGCTGGCATTTATCTGAAGACACTTTCTATGGGCATGTGGCCAGCATGACTATACGCCAAGGAACGCCATTACCTTCCCACCGAAGTGGTTTTTACATGCTTTCAAACTACTTGGTTGGCAGGAGCTGGGACAAGCAACGGGAGCTCACTCCATCACACCTTCCGGTCAGCAGCTCAGTGGTTTAACCCACAGCACCACCACATCCCCATACACGTCTCCATCTACAACAGGGCTAAATACTGCAGCGACAAACTCCCCTCCCCCAATACAGAAGTTGTTCTCATCGTTGTTCCATAATTGTTCTCTCTCACACAAAGTGGTTCTCGCTGCACCAGATCAAAGGCTTTATCTAGTGAGCTCTAATCCAAAACTACTTAGGAAAATATTTTTAAAAAATTTCAAAGTCTTTTGATACTGTGCTGAGTGTGTTAATTACAGCAATATAAAAACTTTAGGATGCCATCCAGCAGCTCCCCCCCAAAAATGTAATGACCTATTTATAATTGATCTTGTACCTTGTTGTCCAAAATAGGCACAAAATCTCTCACCTCTTGGGCTGGCCCACTCTTCCTTTCGAAGCAAGGCATACGTCCTCTCATATAGGCTGCCATTGACAGAGCCTTGATAATAAGCACTCAGTGGAACATCACTGCTGGTCTTGGCTTCTGTCCTTTCTGAGACACACAAAGCCAATTATAGTGTGTGCTTTCCTGAGATTTGGTGTTAATGAACTGCTTTTTTAAAAACGTTAGATCTTTCGCCTGCAGCTTTGCAAAAGAGGGAGTGGGGGGGGAAAAACTCAGATTGAACTCTCCAACCATTCAATTGGAAAGTTGCAGCAAGTAATACTTTCGGTATAACATTGAATTTTCAGTTTCTTGCAAGGCCAACTCCAGGATAAGGTGCACAGGACACTGTCATATACTGAGGGCACAATCCTAACCTGGAGTTAAGCTGGCACAAGTCCCTTGTGCTAGCCTAGAAGTGTTGCAAATGCACCATGAAGCACGTTTGCATCACTCTTGGAGTCAGGGAGGCAGGCGCACGGGCGTGTGGCATCCTCCCTGACTCCAAGAGTGGTCCAAATGCACATTATGGGACATTTGTGACACTCCTAGGCCAGCACTAGGAACTTGTGCTGGCCTAACTCCAGGTTAGGACTGCACCCTCAGCCAGTTCATTGGTCCATCTGTCTCAATATTATCTACAGTGATTGGTGGTGGCTGTCCAGAATTACAAAGTTTTGATGTCATCTGACAAATCGACCTGTGTGATAAACATGCATTTGTCACATTCACATTTTAGGATCACATTTGGCCACCAATCCCATCTTTAGATATGCACTTCAAAATTGAAAGTGTGCACTAAAATGTGTTCAGAGGACCCAAGTGCCACCATTCTCATGGGATGTGTTTGGGGTTTCCATACAGCCACCACCTTCCAAGAAGCCACAAGAACACAAGAAGAGCCCTGCTGGATCAGGCCAAGGGCCCATCTAGTCCAGCCTCCTGTACCGCACAGTGGCCCACCAGATGCCTCAGGGAGCACACAAGACAACAAGATGCCTGCATCCTGTTGCAACTCCCTCGCACCTGGCATTCTGAGGTTCCCTACCTCCAAAATAAGGGGGTTGCCTTCCCATCATTGCCTGTGGCTTGCATTGTCTGCATCCTCTTGTGCTTGCAGGAATCATCTGAACATAAGAACATAAGAAGAGCCCTGCTGGATCAGGCCAAAGGCCCATCTAGTCCAGCTTCCTGTATCTCACAGCGGCCCACCAGGTGCCCCAGGGAGGCATGTAACAACAAGATGCTTACATCCTGTTGCCACTCCCTTGCACCCAGTACCAGTAGCCCACCACCTTTGTAAGGAGGTTGCACAATCCATCATTGCCTATAGCCCATGATGGACCTTTTCTCCAGAAATCTGTCCAATCCCCTCTTAAAGGCATCAAGACCAGATGCCATCACCACCTCCTGTGGCAAGGAGTTCCACAGATTAACTACCCGGTGGGTAAAAAAGTACTTCCTTTTATCTGTTTTAACTCTCCCAACCCTCAGCTTTAGTGGATGCCCCCTGGTTCTGGTGTTTTGAGAGAGGGAAAAGAACATCCCTCTATCGACTTTATCCCTTCCATGCATAATTTTGTATGTCTCAATCATGTCCCCCCTCAGGCGCCTTTTTTCTAGACTGAAGAGCCCCAAACGCTGCAGTCTTTCTTCATAAGGGAGGTGCCCCAGACCCGTAATCATTTTTGTCGCTCTCTTCTGCACCTTTTCCAGCTCCACTATGTCCTTTTTGAGATGCGGCGACCAGAACTGGACACAATATTCCAGGTGTGGCCTTACCATTGATTTGTACAATGGCATGATAATATTGGCTGTTTTATTCTCAACCCCTTTTTTAATGACCCCAAGCATGGAATTGGCCTTCTTAATTGCTGACGCACACTGGGTCGATACCTTCATTGAATTGTCCACCAGCACCCCAAGATCTCTCTCCTGAGCTGTCACAGACAGCTCAGAACCCATTAGCCTATAGGTAAAGTTTTGGTTTTTTGCCCCAACGTGCATCACTTTACATTTGTCTATGTTGAAACGCATCTGCCATTTGGCTGCCCATTCCCCCAACTGGGAGAGATCCTTCTGGAGCTCTTCACAATCGTCTCTGGTTTTTACCACCCGGAAAAGTTTTGTGTCATCCGCAAACTTGGCCACCTCACTGCTTATCCCTGTCTCCAGGTCATTTATGAATAAGTTGAAAAGCACGGGCCCCAAGACAGATCCCTGGGGCACTCCGCTTTTCACCTCTCTCCATTCTGAAAATTGCCCCATTGACCCCCACTCTCTGTTTCCTGGCCCTCAACCAATTCTGGATCCATAAGAGGACCTGCCCTCTTATTCCCTGACTGTGAAGTTTCTTCAGCAGTCTTTGGTGGGGGACCGTGTCAAATGCCTTCTGAAAATCCAGGTATATGATATCCACAGGTTCACCCACATCCACATGCCTATTGACCTTTTCAAAGAATTCCAAAAGGTTTGTGAGGCAAGACTTACCCTTACAGAAGCCATGCTGACTTTCCTTTAGCAGTACTTGTTCCTCTACATGTTTTAGGATTTTATCTTTGATGAGGCTTTCCACCATCTTACCCGGAACAGACGTTAGGCTGACAGGCCTGTAGTTTCCAGGGTCCCCCCCTTCTCCCTTTTTTAAAGATTGGCGTGACATTGGCTATCCTCCAATCCTCTGGTACCGTGGCCGTTTGAAGGGACAAGTTGCATACTCTAGTTAAGAGGTCAGCAACTTCGTTCTTTAGTTCCTTAATTACTCTTGGGTGTATACCATCTGGGCCTGGTGACTTATTTATATGTAGTTTATCAATTTGATCTAAAACATCTTCTTTATTAACCAGTATCTGATTTAATTCCTTCGTTAGGAAGGGCTGTTCAGGCTGTGGTATCTGCCCAAGTTCTTCTGCTGTGAAGACGGACGCAAAGAATTCATTTAATTTCTCTGCAATCTCCAAGTCCCCTTTTATCTCCTCTTTCCCTCCCTCACCATCCAGCGGGCCAACCGCCTCTCTGGCAGGTTTCCTGCTTCTAACATATTTGAAGAAGCTTTTATTATTCCCTTTTATGTTGCTAGCCATGCGTTCCTCAAACGCTTTCTTGGCCTCCCGTATCACCTTCTTACTTGTCTTTTGCCAGAGTTTATGTTCCTTTTTATTCTCCTCACTGGGGCAAGACTTCCATTTACGGAAGGAAGCTTCTTTGCTCTTTACAGCTTCTCTAACTTTGTTTGTCAGCCATGCAGGCACCCTCCTGGACCTTGTCGAACCCTTCTTTCTTTGCGGTATACACTTCCGCTGGGCCTCTACTACTGTTTTTTTAAACAGCCTCCACGCAGCCTGGAGGGATTGGACTCTTTTTACCTTCCCTTTCAATTTCTGTCTAACTAGTCTCCTCATCTGAGGGAAATCTGCCCTTCGAAAGTCAAGGGTTCTTGTATATTGAAATCTGTATCTTGTATCTTGAAATCTGGATATTTGTGAAAGCACCCTTGAGACAAACGGTGTCTCCAGGGTCCACTGCAAATATTTTTTGCCCATTTCACAGCAGTCCCCCAGGTGGGCAGCATTTCCACAGGCATTGTCAGATCTTTTTCCTCAAAGAAACTTTGGTTTGCGTTTCATGTGACTGTGACACAGCACAGACAAAAGCTGGCCTGAAAGGCTGCTTGAAACATGCAGTGAGATTAACACCAGTCTGAGCTCTTCTGCAACATCTTCTAAACATGTCATCACAGGGATTTTTGTAGGGGTGGAAATAACACGACTTGGCAGAGTCGGCTTTGAATGAGGTCAGGTCTAATACCAATAAATACATTAAGCACCAGAAGAAGAAGAAACATTTACAGTGCTGTTAATTTTCATCTTGCCACCTCATCCTTCCTCATTTAAGCAAGCCGATTTAGCAAGTCCACCCATCCCATCTTTGGCCATGCTCCTTCTTTTATTAAAAACAGACATAACATAAATAAGAAAGGAACTTCTGTGCATGTACAGAGTGCCGCCTCCTAAATAACTTATAATTAAGGAGCTCAGGGCTCTTAAGCTTAAAGGTTGCAATCTTTGCACACTTACCTGGGAATAAGTCCCTCTGAAATCAGGAGGATTTACTTTTGGGTAATGCACAGGATTGGGCTGTGAGCCTTGAAACCTTTGTTTTTAAAAAATTAAGTACAAGCTCCATCTACATTTGACAGCATTCTCCAAATACAGACTGTCTCTTGCTCTCTCTTTTTAAGTTTTATGTGTATAACTCAGTGGTGTCATTCAAAAGATTTAGGAACAGGAACTCACTTTTGATTGGCACTTGTCGGGAACCCGGAACCAGCCATGGAGCCCGTTAGGATCCGGAATGCCCGTTCTGGTCCGTTCCCCCTGAATGACATCACTGGTATAACTCATTGGTGGTGGGTGGGTTCTCTGGATTACAGCTTGCCCTTTTAACCGTGGCATTCCTGGGGAATGCTAAGTTTTGCAGGAGCCTGAGCTCCTGTGTAAGGCAGCCATTGCCTCGGGAGTCATTTGCTGCTCAGAGGCATTGCTCTTGGAGCTGAAAATTGCTCTGGAAGCAAACAGGAAGGGCTGCTTTACACAGGAGCTCAGGCTCCTGCAAAACTTAGCGTCCGCGGGGGGCGCCCCCCGAATGCCACTGCCTCATAACTTTGCTTCAGTCAGGTTTTAAAATGCATGATTCAAAATGCACCTCTTAAAACCCAGAGGTGGGCAATTCTTCAAATTTAGGACTCCTGGACCTTTAACAATTGTCTGCACAAAGGTCAAATGTCTGCACAGGTGTCAAAGAACATGCACTTGCAGAACATAGATGTGAAGGTAAGGGTGCATATAGGCATGAATGGGTGTAATTCATGCAATTCAGGACGGTATAGTTTCACCTGCACCACCAGCTCCTCCTTACAAATCCCCCCCCCAATTTTCAATCTAGCTGGACTTCCATTTTCAAAGACTACGTGGGCAAAAAATGGCTTAAAATTACTAGTGGGATATTTGCAGGAAAGATCAGTGCGTGATGAAGGGCTAATCCCTCCCAGCTGTCAGTTATCCCCTGCAAATGATCTCTTCCCCTCACATTAGTGTTACAAGGAAAATATGGGTTGGAGATGCTGTGATTCCCCTCCGAAGCGTCTTGTTCTGCCCTCATGACTTGTGGTGACTCACGGGATTCTAAAATTAAGTAAATCTATTGGAGAACTGGGTTTGAGGAGTGTGACCTCAGCTCAGGCATCCCTCCACATACAAAACATTGTCTTTGGTTTGACATTTAGGGCCATAATCTTAAAGAGGATTACTGGAGACAAACTGGGACAGAGTGCCTAACCATTGTATAGAAGAGGGAATTTGACCAGGTGCAGCTCATCATGGAAGGGTTTCAAAAGCTGCACCTGCCCGAATTCTCTCTTCAGTTGTTAAAGGTATAGGTACTCTGTCCCAGTTTGTATCTGGTAATTTTAATCTTAACAATATGCTTCCCTTAAAATAATTTGCTGTACATTTTTCCCTACAGTGGATGGTTTTAATTGAAACTGTCTCAAAAGTAAACCAGGTGTCTTACTCAAAGCAGGATAGTGGCCAGTTTTAGGCGCCAATCTAAATAATAATAAGCCTGGTTACATCACTCTGAAATCTGTGTGATGGATTAAAACTGCTTAAAATAATCAACTATAAACCGCGATGGGATCTACAAACGACCTGGGGGAACGCTGGGCGGGACTTCCGCAGGGCTTCCGCGTGATTGGCTGCCCGTCCGCAGCATTCTGCAGCTGGCCTGGCCTGGGGGGGCTGCCCCCCCCTGGTTAGCGCGCCCCACCGCTGCTCGCCCAGGCACCCGACATGACCCTCACCCGTCCTCCACAGCGAGCAGGAGCCCCCCCCCAGGCCAGGGCAGCTGCGGATCGCCCGGATGTCCCGCCTAAGTCCCACCCAGCGTTCCCTCAGGTCGTTTGTAGATCCCATCGCTGACTATAAATGGTTCATCCATAGTTTGCATGGAGGATGTGGTTGTAGCTCCATGGTAGACCACCTGGTTTCTATACATACAGTTCCAGGTTCAATCCCTGGTATTTCTGGAAAGACTGGAAAAACACCTTTCTCTGGAATCCTGGAGATGCTGCCAGTCAGTATAAAACACTGAGCTAGTTTGACCCTATATATAGCAGCTTTCTATGAGGTTGTGTTGTTAGGGAAGAAGAGAAGAGAAAAATACACCTGCCAGGGTGTGTTGTATATTTTCAATAGTAGCAACATTGCAGAACACATGCCTGAAACAAGAGTTGGAGGGAAAAGCTGGCAGCTATTTGACGGTGGGTGTGATCCTTACCAATTTTCCAGCGTTGACATAGCTGTGCCAATGGGGCCTGTGCTGCATCCTGCAGTTGGGGGGAGAGGGGTGTCACGGAGGCCTCCTCAAAGTAAGGGCATGTTTGTTCCCTTACCTCAGAGCTGCACTGCTCTTACCCCGGTGCTGGAAAGTTGGTTAAGATTGTCCTCCTTGACTCTGAGAGGGGTCCAAACATGCTTTACGGTGCTTTTGCAACAATCCTGGGCTGGCACAAGGAGACTTGTGCCAGCCTAACTCCTGGATAAGATTGTGCCCAGGAAATATTTTCCCATCTCAGAATGGTCCCAGAACATGGAGCAATATCTGCTAGAAGCCTGACTGCTTGTTTTGCTTTTTTTGCCAGGAGAGCATAGATTTGGGGGAAATCATGTTTTCCCTCTGCTATTTGCCAACGGCCGGGCGGATGACCCTCACAGTCATCAAGTGCAGAAATCTGAAAGCCATGGACATCACTGGCTCCTCAGGTAAGGACGTGCCTTTGCACTTCATCTTTTGAATCTGTTGCCCTCCTATAGGAATGCCACTGGTTCCAATGTGAAAACGCAGCTTGGGGGTGTGTGATTTTGAGATGAAAACAATAAGCAGCCTGCACGTCTTCCACTCAAATGCAACTTTCTCCCAGGGCTTTAAAAAAAAAAAAGAATCACAGAACTCTGGAAAGTATCACAGAACTCTATGTACAGGCATGCCCCAGTATCCACTGATTTGGAATCCATGGTTTCAGGTATCCACAGGTACCGTGGATACTGTGATGCCTATTAAAAAGATAGGGGAATACCAAAGAAATCTTTTTTACCTTGTTGCAGCAAAATCACTGACGTTCCCCTATCTTTCAAAAGGCCTCCCCAGTATTTATGGTCTCAGGTATCCACGGGGAGGTTGCTGATAGCTGCCTCAGCTCTCCATGGCTGTGGCATCTCCAATGAGCTACTGAAAATAGGCTTGGCTTCGTGCTGGGAGGGGCTGCTGCAAAACACCCAACCCTGTGACTTGAGGGGATTGACCCCTTAGTTCAACAGTAAAGTCCCTGGTTTGTGGAGAAGGTTCCAGATTCAAGTTGGCACATCTCTGCTTTACAAGATCTCAGATAGTCATGAAGTCCCTCCCCTGAGTTCTTGGGAAAACTGCTAGCAGCGGATGGAGAGACAAGGCTTCTATCATTTTCTATCAGGTTGTTAATGGCTTCTCCTGAGAAGAATCTTGTCTTTCTGTTACTGAGTTTGAGCAATTGCTTTATGCAGTTTGGATTTGGTTTGCTACCTTGTGCACGTCCACAGAAGAGCAAGAGATAGATGTGGCTGAATTCTGCTCCCTTCCTGTTTTCTCAGATCCATATGTCAAAGTATCCCTGATGTGTGATGGTCGGCGGTTGAAAAAGAGGAAAACGACTACCAAGAAAAACACACTCAATCCAGTCTATAGTGAGGCCATTATTTTTGATATCCCTCCAGAGAATGTGGACCAAGTCAGCCTGTCCATTGCAGTTATGGACTATGATCGGTATGTGGCATTTTCCTCTTTCTAGAGATTAATTTTTGGCACATGTTATGTGACTATTGCTTGTCTTTAACCATGTAATTTTACAAGTAGGTGGCTCCAGAACTGGCCCGAGATCAAATGGTGCCCCAGTTTTCAGCGCCTTCCTCCACTTCTTCAACTTTTGAACAGCATTTTAACTTGTAGTTAGATCTGTAATTAATTTAATTGATAGCTCTCTTCATGGTTTTGATGCCCAGTCTGCATGCATGATTCATCCCTGCCATAAAACAAGGATCTCTAAATGGGTCTTTATTTATACTGTATATAAATTAAAAGACATCTGTTTGATATTTAAAGTAGCTTTTTAAATGTTAAGAATACCTGACATCCCCCGCACTTCCCAATCCCAGACCCTGGATCAATCAATCAATCAATCACTAGTATTATATACCGCTTTTCAACACAAAGTTGACAAAGCAGTTTATAGGCAAATAATAACATTAAAGTTAAATGGCTCCCTGTCCGAAAAGGACTCACAATCTAAAAGAATGGAGAACACCACCAGCAACAGCCATGAGAAAGACACTGCTGGGGTGAAGAGGGACAATTGCTCTCCCCCTGCTAAATATAAGAGGACACCACTTGAAAAAGTGCCTCTTGCCCAGTTAGCAGGGGCCCAGTGATCTGCCCTTCTATCTAGCCTTGGGTACTTTGGCATATAGGGCCCAATCCTATCCTTGCAATACACTGGCATGACAGCCTTACTGTCAGTCTGCCAAGCACAAGATTATAGTTGTGTGTGCATGCATGGGGAGGCACTGATCTTGATCAGGACATGGGGGAACAGGGCTTTACACTTTTGCCTCTGCACAGTACCAATTGGAATTACATGCACCCTCCCACATATACTTGCAGCTTGAGCAAACAGAAATATGGTTTGAGATAGCAGGTGGAACAAAGGCTCAAACCCCCCATGTCTTGATCATCCTCCCTCCCCTGCAATGTATGGCTACTATTTACATTATGAAAAGCAAGCACATTACCTCTAATCATGTGCTTAATATAACATGCCATATATACTTGTGTATAAGTCAATCTCATGGATAAGTCAAGGGCAGGTTTTAAGCCTAAAATCATATAATTTGCTATGACATGTGGATAAGTTGAAGGTAAAACTTGCCCATAGATAGCCAACCAAAAAAAACAGCCATTTCATTTTCTTCTGAGGCAGCACAGAAATGGAGCTAGTATTCTCCAAACATGAAGGAAAAGAGATGAAGGTGCTTATGGAAGTTGTAGGCTTTGTGAGGAATATAGTACAGCACTTCCATAGCAGCAGCCCTCATAATGACTACAATTCCCATAAATACCTTCACCTCTCTGCCTGTTTGGAGAAAAAGGAAAATGATTACTTTTTTTTTTGTTTGCTATTGGCCAGATAACAATTACTGGTAAGTAAAATTGCTCCATTTTTTTCTACCCTCCTACTTTCTGCTTCTTAGCCCAGCCCCCACCCCAAGCTGCTGCTAGAAGCTTTAGTAACCACATTGACCTGTGTATAAGTTGATCCATGTTTTCAGGGTCAATTTTCAGGCATAATTGTTTAGACTTATACATGAATATACAGGGTAATATCTGTTTGGCCCTTAAATTGCTGGTGGCGCTTCATTGGTTGTTTATAGCCCTTCTCTGTTATCAGTAAAAGTGGAAAAAAATGTTACAAAATAAGAACAATCAATCAAATATTCTTCAGTGGCGTGATGCATACAGGTTACGGAATTCAGCTTCTCTTGTTGTAGAATTGGGTTACCCTACCCCACATTTTTTTTCTCTTTCCATGCAGAATATATGTAGTAATGCGGATAAAGTGTTGGTTTTATACATTCCTTTCTCCTTCGTTAATCCTAGAGTAGGACACAATGAGGTGATTGGGGTGTGTCGAACTGGACTTGATGCAGAAGGGCTTGGAAGAGACCACTGGAATGAAATGTTGGCCTACCCCCGCAAGCCCATAGCCCATTGGCATCCTTTAGTTGAGGTAAGAAAAGTTACCATGTCTTTGCAGCCTCTTCCTCATCATTATCCCTCTGTGTCTAATGTAATCTCTCCAAAGAGATCTCTGCATTTCATAAGGTAGTGCAGAGGTAAGGCAAGCCTTAAAAAATGAAGAAGTGTAGAGCACCATCTGAAAGAGCACCATATGAAAGTCTCACTAGAAGAGAGACTTCTGAAAGTATGTTCAAAAGTAAAGCTCAAAACACCGGCTTTTGCATTTCCCATCTCATTATATCTTTGAAAAGGCCTCTTTGATTAAAATGCATGGGCTCCAACTGTTCTTCCCTGCCAGAGAAAGTCCCTGTTTTCTCTTATTTGTCCCTGGTAAATCACTGTTCCTATTTTTACCATTTTGGAAATGCCTTGGTAAATATTCAGTTCGAGTTATGCATTGACATTCTTTGGGGTTCAGTTTCCTCCCTAAAAACCTTGAGAAGCAGAATCTCCAAGTAGGTAGTGGCCATGTTCTCCAACATTTCACATATGAAAATAGAAATATGCATGCAACGCCCCCATTTCCAAACCAATTTTCACCAGCTGAGCTATCTCCTTCCTACCTGCACTTTGCTTGAAAGTGTTGAACACTGCCTTTTGTTGTGTATTTGTGTAAATAGCAGCAGAGTTGGGAGCTTGGAGACCCATTTTAGCGCTTGGCTTAGCGCTCCGATGCGAAGGACTGAAGCAATCGCCACATTTCCATAACAAAGTCTCTTTATTGTAGCGAAAGTAAGAAAGGTACAAAGGTTCAATCTGCCGGCTAGGAAGCCGGTGAAGTTTGGGCCGCTCGCAGGCGGTCGTTTTCAGTGCAGCTTTACATCTTAAGCACACACAGTGAAAAACTCCTTCTAACATGAGAACAAAGGGATGCAACCAGAGTATATCTGATGGGTGTATACCTGAAGACCCCTTGTGCCCCATTTTGCCCAATGGGGTGACTCTTAGAACACTATGAGCTCATGGGAATGTGCAGTGTTTGCAGCCAGGGCTTCCCGTGTGAAACTGCCTGCTCATTCTACACTATCTGAAAAGGGAGTACAGCTACTATCCTTAACAAGCTGGGAAGCTGCCTGCTGAAGGACACACAGGTGTTCTATCTGATCCTCAGACGAAGAGACGGAATGCCAGTTTCTATCAGTTCTGGACCGTGAGATATGAAACTGCAACACCTTTCCCATGCTGTGTTCATCTCTGGCACAGGTGCCTGTCTTCAACTGATCTGAAGGGCAGAGGGGTGCTTATTCTTCTTAAGAATACACTAGGGAAGCAAACGGCCTTAAATCAACAGTTGAAATGCTCAGCAGCTGCACTGTGTAATGTGGCAGGATTGGGATCGCAATGGCAGAGGAGAATTATTCCTCCCACACTATCCTTTTTCCTTACCTAAATTCTCATCCCCCACCAGAGAAGCTGCTGTTTGCCTCACTGGGGAAAACCTAGGAATCGCCTGTTTCTGTATAGTGCAAAGGTTCCCAATCTGGGGGTCAGGACGCCCAAGGGGGTTGCAAACTGATTTTCAGAGGGCCACAAAGAGCTTGGGGCAGCCATCTTTAAAAGGTGGGCACCACCATCTTGGAAGCTTTGTTTTGGCTAGGGAAAAGGCTTCCACTGCCACCAACTGCCACTACCTCAATGCTTGCAGCTGTGAGGGAAATTAGCCTTGCTTTGGACTCCTCTTGGTGTGTGCATATGTGTGTGAGGGTCTCTCCGGGGTCTCTTTTCAAGTGGGAATGTTACACCTTCCCTGTGCATGCCTAGGTGAGTCTCAGTACACAGGAAAGAAAGAGGAATGTAAATACTCTAAGATTTGTAAATACTCTAAAATCTAAAATAAAAGACTATCTAAAATTTGGCTTTACCACCTTGATCAACAAGGGCATAGAGAAGCCACAATGCATTCTGTGCAATGTTGTTCTCTGTGCTAAATCAATCACTGAACTCAAATGCCATTTAGATACAAAGCATTTAAAACATTCTAAAAAGGATGAGGAGTTCTTTTGACTTTCAAAAAGTGTGATTTGTTAAAAACAATGACTTCACTGCCTGCTTAAAGACATCACTTCTGGCCCTAGGTTTTAGGGGGGTCCCGACAGGTTATTATACCTAGATAGGGGGTTACTATGCAAAAATGTTGGGAACCACTGCTTTAGTGTATTCCTCTTGTACAAAACATTCAAACCAAATACTGTTTTTTATTAAAAGTGATCGTTTGTTCCAGTTGCCAGGCCGTGCGACCAGTTTTGACAGTCAAGGATCTTGTTCATCACCAAAACCGCCACTGACCCCCTAAACCGAGCGGTGGGTTCCTGGCGTCCAGTCTAATGAGCTGATCATACCTCGTGTGACTGAAGGTTTGGCTCCAACTGATGGCCTGTGTCCATCTCTTTCCATTGCGATACGTTGTGCCATCATTTCTGGTTCTTAGCTTCCCATTCTATTTCACCTGAACACTGGATATGATTGTCATGAAAAGGAGTCTTCAGTTGCCATTTCTGTCTTGGTATGGACAAGCTTTTCAAAGAACGTCTGCTATAAGGTCTTGAAAACATTACTCTAATATTCCTTCCATGAAAGCACACATTGTATCATTTCCCATTTTCATCTGTGCTTGTTTTTAGTCCAACACAATCTCTAAATTCTAGCAATCTTAGAAACAATATGGAGGCAAATCGCTTGTCGGCCACGGAGTGTATACTTTACAGCTGTGTTTCTCAATCAGTTGTACTCATACCACTAGTGGTACTTGAGGTGGTGCCTGGTGGTACGTGCTGTACTCCCAGACCCCGACCACCTGTCAGCGAGACCAGCTATGCAATGCAACAAGCACCAGTAGGAGGCTCGGTTCAGTGGGCAGAGCTCCAGCTTGCGCTCAAAAAACCCTCCCAACCACCCTGAGCCTTTTTCTGGTGTTTGTTGTGCTGCGCCTGGCCTCCCAATCTGGAAGGAGCTGGTGATGTCATCATCGCCAGTTACTTTTGGTGGTACTTCCAATAGGCAGACCATGCAAAGTGGTATGGTGGAGGACATCAGCTGGCTCTGATTGCACCTGGGGCAGGGTGGTGACAAAAGACATCATTGTGCCCTCCGTGCAGCCTAGCCACGCCCCCTGCTTCCAGAATCGCTCCATTTCGGAGCAAAACAGGGGCAAGGGCCAATGGGAGGGGCCAGCTCTGCACCATTTTCTTCCTTGGCACTCCCAGCTCCCTCCATCACCCGTGGCAGCCACTACCCCACGCCCTTTGAGCATGATGCCTCTGGCCTGACTCATAATTGCAATAGGTGTGTGGAAAGATAAATAAACCCATGTAATTGGGAAGACTGTTCCAAGAGCCATAGATATGCAACAGTACTTAAAGATTCAGGATTAAACCGTATTTGCAGGCCACATTTGTGGAACCTTGTACTTGTGGCAAACACAACTCTCATGCCTCACTTCACATCTGATGACTTGTTCTCTTCGTGTAGGAAAATCGTCACCTGTGAAGTAGTCCTTATTTAGAGCTGGTCCTAAAGATGCCATTCCTGACTATAAGCATAGAGGTCTTTGGGTTTGGTTAGGATGGCACTTTCAGTAGTATTAGTAGGAATGTAGGGGGCACTTCAGATGATGTTTCCCCTGCAATTAAGGGCCTGGGAGTGAAGGAAGAAGGTAGGAGACGAAATCACATGGGACCAGATTAGTCCTTAGAATATCATCCAAATCAGCATAACTTCCTCAAAGGACACAATTTGGTTTGAGGACTTCTGTTTTTTCTTACCACAGATTGTTTAACCAGGCAGCTGTGTATCTTTTCTGATGTCATTATAGATCACAGGCATTTGCCAAGTGAACCTGCCTCTATAAAACCAATGCGTGTATTTCTTTTCCAACATTGATCATTTCCACTCCAGCCTTTGTGTCCAGCTTCCCTGCAGCACACACACCAATGTGGTGCATGGATTTTCATAAGATCATTTTATTCATGAGATCATTTTAACAAAGTGCTGGAGGGGGCAAAAAAACACCCACCACCACAAAACACCCAGTGCTCCCTGCGTAGGGAAAAAATCTATTCTATGCCCATGCCTAAGGAAAAAGGTAGCACATCCTGTTGAAGTGCATTTGAAAAAAGCCTGAGAATTAACTCCTAGTACTGTGGTCAGGAACTAGCTGCTGGTAGAACACTCTGACGGAGTAGTGAAGGGTAGAAATATCCCAGTTATGCTGCAATCCTATCCGTACTTACCTGGAGTAAGCCCCATTGACTATAGTGGGACTTACTTCTGAATAGACAATCATAGGATTGGGACTCAAGTCTTCTTCCCTGCCCATCAAGTAGCCTGCAGGTAAATCTGTCCTTCTCCGGTCCTCCTGCTTCCTATCCTATCTTCCTCCTCCCCAACCCCTCCAATTTTAGGAAGGGAACGAGGGGGTAGTGTGACTGTTGCCTAGTGACAAACCCCTCTGCCTAGAATCCTCACCTCCTCTTCCTCATCTGTTTCAGGCAGCCTGGAAGGAAAGATGGAGGAGGAAAGGGATGAACAAAATGAGATGGTCTCTCCTTATTTTGCTCCCTTTCTCCTAGTTTCTAGCACCCTGAAGAGGAGCAGAACATAGGAAAGCAGGGAGACCAGGCTTGCAACTGAGGGCAACAGATTTGGCCCAGATCTAATCATAGCCGTTTCTCCCCTTCCATAATCCATATGCTTTCCTGCCCAGAGGAGCATCTCATTTTGTCACGCTCTTGAATATTCCGTGTTGAACAGCTTTGATCAGCATTTGGATACCATTCACCAACTAATTACACTGCTATGTTTCTGTTGATGCCTGTGGGATTAATCCAGTGTAAGCATTCTCGGTATTGCCTTTTGGGGAACTAATACTAGGTATTCTCTCACAGGCTTCTCTACAAGACTTCATTATAAGGGTGACATGTATATTTATCAATTAGCTTTACAGAGATCTTGAAATCCACCCCTGCTAACTGGGCAAGAGGCACTTTTTCAAGTGGTGTTCCTCTTATATTTAGCAGGGGGAGAGTAATTGTCCCTCTTCACCCCTGCACAGTGTCTTTTCTAGTGGCTGTTGCTGGTGGTGGTCTGAATTTTTTAGAATGTGAGCCCTTTTGGGACAGGGAGCCATTTAATTTTATTAATATTATTTGCCTGTAAACCGCTTTATGAATTTTGGGTTGAAAAGCGGTATATAAATACTATTTGATTGATTGATTTCTCCAGAACATGCTTTTAAATATATATACTGTCATCACACATCTTGCAGCAGATCACAGTATTTGTATTTACAAGACCTGTGCATACATCTGCATAGTCTTTCAGAGAGTTTGACACTGCCTGGATCGTCCCTTCATATCTATTCTGTTAGAAAAGGGACTTTGTGCTCTTCGTGCTACATTTTTGGTAGTGAAATACTGTAAGGTTTAACTTGATATTTTTTGCACTGTTTTGCACCTACTATCAAAAAAAACTGAAGAAGTTCACAAACAAATGTAGCATTATTAATGTTCTGCAAAGGACATATAATTTATTGTTGTTTTCACAGTTTTCTATTAATAAGGCGTACATGTTATTGTAGCTAGGAAGATAGCTGAAGTGTCATTTGATTTAAATTGTTATCCAACACCAAAGGAACAATATTTCAGTTTTGTTCACTGTGGGTTGCAGCCCTGCTTTTTTAGGTGTCAGTCCCATTGAACTTATTGAGACTCACTTCCAGGGTCCTGTTCGGACATGCTCCTCAGTGTACAAATCAGTGTACATAGGGGAGATCAGTGTACATAGGGGAGAAGCAGGTGTGTACTCAGCTCTTCCACTCATCTAAAGAGACGCATAAGGTGAAAGCGCCATGCATGCACAGGTGTGTGTCACTTAGCAGCATTCCACTTATACGATGGGGGAATCAAAGCACAACAAAGAATAGGCTCTTAACAAAGCACTTGAATCTTCAGTAGTGTTCACATAATGACCTAATCACATTACAACAGGGATCTGAGATCATATCCCTGTCATTAAGTGATGCACCCCTGGATGTGCAATGGCCCCGTTTGTACGATTCTTCCTTCTTGGGAACAAGGAGACAAACATTGCAGGTCACTATCAGAAAAAAAAAAATCCAAAAACACCTTAATTAGGATTAATTAAAAAACCATGGGCAGCCCAATCCTAACCCAGGCCAGTACAGCCAGGCAGCATGGCCTGTGCTGTATCCAGTGCAGGTTGGGAGACAGCAGGTCACCTTGGTGTAAAGGGATATTTCCCCCTTACCCTGGGTCAAGTCCCAGCCTGTCCAATGGGGATACTCGAATCTGCTCCCCACCAAGTAAACTGATTGCTGCATGGAGGCATCTGATTATTGGGCAGGCAGTATGAGAGCATCCACCCATCCTACCTGCCCCTGAGGCCGTTGCCACCACCTGCGTTCACAAATTGAGAGAGCCTGTCCACTGCCACCTTGTTTGAATTTGAAAAGGAGACAAAGACACAGAGTGGATGAGAATGTGGGGAAGAAAAGAGTGGTGAGTAGATGTTCTAGAGATGTTCATTTTGTTTTCCCCTCCTCCTTTTTAAACCAAGCAAGGTGATGGGCAAGCAGGGTAGACATGTCTCGTGTCACCGAGGCAGTGGCAGGTCAGGAGACAATATGTGGCACCCCACCTTGGGTCCCTAAAAGATCTTGGACACCCCTGGCTAGGGGTTGTCCTTTCACTGAAGAATGCTCCTTGCCCAGAACATTCCCCAGCATTATGGCAGACCTGGGTTATACATTGCCACTTTACACACACAACCCCCCTAGTTCTCTAATTTACACACAACCCCCCTAGTTCTCTAATTGCAGATTCCACACACTGTAGGGGAGAATGCGCAAGGCTAAGGCTCACTTCTGCACCCTGCCATGCATGTCTAATCCATGGACATGTCACACATGTCTAATGTGCATGTGTGAACCTGCACATAAAGATTCATAAATGTGTCCAGGATTGCAACTATGCTGTTAACAGTGGTTCATGTTCCTTTATGAACTGTATGCCTCTCTGAAATAGTGAAGCAATTTAGCAAAGCTGCATGGATAGTATTAAATCTTCCACCACTGTTTTAAAAGCATTAATTTCCCTACTATAGATAGGGGCAAACAAATCACATGGAATTTCTTGTTCCTTTTAAACAGTTTGATTTGGCATTTGTATGCTGCTTTTCTGCAACCAAGGGATGTGGTGGCGCTGCGGGTTAAACCGCTGAGCTGAGCTTGTTGACCCGAAGGTTGGCAGTTCGAGACCATGCAGAGGAGTAAGCTCCTGTTGTTTGCCCCAGCTCCTGCCAACCTAGCAGTTTGAAAGCACCTAAAAAAGGTGCTTAAAGTTGATAAATAGGTACCACTTTTGTGGGAAGGTAACGGTGTTCCGTGCGCCTTGGCATATAGTCGTACTGGCCACATGACAGTCCTCGGACACAAAGCTTGTCCTCGGACAAATGCTGGCTCTTCGGCTTAGAAACGGCGATGAGCACCGCTACCTACAGTCGGTCACGACTGTCATGGGGAAACCTTTACCTTTATATTAAATATAGGATTCTCCCCTGCCCCCACCCCTGTGTAAGAAGATTTTTTAGCAACCCATAATACGGATAAAGGAAGATATGGGGGCCCTGATCCATGGATAATTGAAACCGCAGATACCGGAATCCGTGGCTACGAGGGCCTGCCTGTATTTATATTTGGAAAAACATAGATTGTCTACATGAAAGGAACTGGACTCAGGGGGCAATCCTAGAATGCCCTTGGGCCGATGCAAGCTGCTTGAGTCTGCAGTGCGCTATTGCAAACATGCCGTAAAGCACATCCGCATCAGCAGAAGCGGCATAGAGACCCTATGCAGGCATCAGCAGCAGCCCTGCTGCTTCGAAGATGGGCACAGATAAGCCACCCTGAACTGGCCAAGTTCAGGCAGCACATGGGCTTCTCTGGGCAGGGAGAATGTGGCGGGGGGGAGGGGGGAGACGGGAAGAGCCTGGATGCAACAGTTATACCAGCTCCAAACCTGGGTAAAATTACCCCTGCCCTGGGTAATTTTTTTAATGTTTTTTAATGGTTTGGATCCCAACCTGCCCCTGCACTTACAGCAGCTCCATGCATTCAGATTTCTGTGAATTGTAGTCCCTTCCCTGCTTTGTTTCTATTCTAACTTGTGATCATCAGTATAAACTGATGGATGGTTCATAAACAGCTCAGGTGGGTTTGATCTACATGTAACAAAGCAGAGGAGCAAACCTTGAACTTTAATCAATTAATTGGTTAGATTAGCCAGTTAAAAACATGATTAATTAGGAAATACATATTTTTTTTAAAAAAATTATCGTTATTTTTAATGTAAGCACAGGGCATTTGCTTTTGATCCTTCACAACCCTTTTGTTTTAATGTTATGAAAATATATGCAGATTTGATTGATTACTTAAGCTACAGTCCTGGGCACACTTTCTTGGGAGTAAATTCTACTGGACATTAAGGGACTTTCTTCTGAGTAGACATGCATAGAATTGTGCTGTCAATTGATTAACTAGCAGTGCATTTCTAGGCATATCTACTCAGAAGTAACCCCATTATTCAGTGGGCCTTACTCCCACTGTGTGGGAGTAGGACTGCAGCCTAAGACTTCTTCAGAAGGGGTGAGGACCCTAACTCTTAATATTGGCACATGAGTAGGTCCCATTTGCATCAGCAGAGTGATATTGTAGATCCTAATCACGTATGAATACATATGCGATTCATACGTGATTCTGCATGTCAAAGTCAATTCATCCTAACAATGAACGGCGAAACATACAGTATATGAGAGCCATTTGAAATATTCCTTAGCTAAAAAGCGCAATCCAGGACACAGGCATGGGATCACATTGTTTTCAATAGCACCTATCACCAAGTAAGGAGAAGGGGCAACTTGGAGGGCAGGATGTAGCCCCCACCCTCCCCTTTACCAATCGCTTATGCAGCTGAGATATACATAGGAGTGTTACAGTATCAGATTTATAAGAAGGTATTCTGGAAGAGTTCTCACAGAAAAATAGTTTAACTGCACCTGATTTTCAAGCAGAAAGCTGCCATCGTGAAATAATGGAACACCCACATCCACACAAACACTGTCATTTAAATAATGCTCTAAGCGCAGAATGCTTGCTCCATTTTACTTTCAGAGACGCAGATGATGCGTTTGAAAAATAATGTAAACTTATGAATATTCTGCATCAGTATTTCCAGTATGTAGAAACTGTATTATTGCTTTTCAATGGATGATTTTGAAAGGCTCTTTGCCTCTGTGCTTTCTCTATCTGCCGTTAACTGTTCTTGTGTTCAATTCAAATGAGAGTCTTTTTTTAAGGAGCGTGTAAGTAATTGATTACTTGTCGAGCCCTTCTGTGTTGCCAGCAGCCATGAATGTGCTCAGGAGGGCCAAATAATGGGCATTTATGGTTTCATTCAGAAGAATGGTGGCATGGCAGGTTAAACCGCTACTGCTGGGCTTTCTGATCAGAAGGTTGGGAGTTTGAGACCATGTGACCGAGTGTCACTTGTCCCAGTTCCTGTCAACCTAGCAATTCAAAAGCACCTAAAAATGCCTGTAGATAAATAGGAGCCACTTCGGTGGGAAGGTAACGGTGTTCCGTGCACTACGGCATATAGTCGTGCCGGCCACATGACCACGGAAGCTTGTTCTCAGACAAATGCCGGCTCTACAGGCTTAGAAACTGAGATGAGCACTGCCCCCTACAGTCGGTCACGACTAGACCATTCGGTCATGGGGAAACCTTTACCTTTATCTATGGTTTCTTTATTTAAAATGTAACAATCTGCTGCATTGCCTCTGGTGCTGAAACAGCACAATATCTTTGATTGTTATAAAAAAAAAACTTGTTTGAATTGACAGGCTAATGTAGCGTTAAAATGTGGTCGCATGGTATTTATGTTTGCAAGATGCAAGCTTAATGAAAGCATGGAATGGGGAGTCTCTCTAGCCGATGTGTATGATTGCAGCATTTCAAGTGACAAACACTGCTCTTGCGCAAGGGTGTGTGTGTGTGTCATTCATTCAGTGGAGCTTCTGGTCGTGCAGTACAAGCGCCATTGAAATGAACAGTCCCCGCAGGTTGTTGTCACAGTGCTGCCTTTCATTCATGTGCAAGGCTGGTGGTATAGTTCATTTCAATGCAGGGAGCTCTTCTGCGCCTTCAGTGGAATGTGCAGTTGGCTTGGCTTTCCTCATTGGAATGAATTGGAAACTTCTCCAGTGCAAAGCGGTGAGGTGAGAGTGGTCAATTTTCAACTATAAGTGAGAGGGAATAAACATCCCTCCCTTCTAGTGGCATCCCTACGGGGGGGGCGGAGCTCTATGTTTTGCAAGGAGCCTTACCCTCCTGTGTAAATCGCTCCTCTCCCTTGCTGCTGTAGCCAGTAAGCAACGCCCAGACATTGCTTTCCTCCCTGAGGATTGGCTAAAGTGGCGTGGGAAAGGAGCGATTTCCATGGCAAGGTAAGGCTCCTTGCAAAACTTAGAGCTCTGCCCCCCCCCGTAGGGACGCCACTGCTCCCTTCAACTTCCCTTTGTGGCCTTCTCCAGCTGCTTTTCCAGTTTGATCTGACAGACCCACATCAGGGAACATGTGCTGGGAGAAAAGTAGCTCAGGAGGCTTGCAAAAGGGAAGCAGCAATCAGGGAAGGGTTTGAGCAGCCTCTGCTGCAAATCACACCAACACACACACACACACACACGCACGCACGCACACACACTTCACCGTTTTACAGTCGAGAAGTAATAAACATGATCCTCCGACCTGTGTTTGCCATAGTCAGCACAGCTCCACTCTGTGCATGTGTCAGCAGTCGCACACCTGGAACAACCTGCTGGGTCTGATGTGTGCCTCACATGTCCAGGGCATGTAGCATCCATCTCCGTTCTTGTGATACTGGTGAGCCATCCACGAGAAGTGTTTGCCTTGGTTTACTGCAATAGTAGCACAAACGATAGCTGTCGCCTGGTGTCGAATTCAGATGTGTTGTGTTATGAAATCTGTGCCTCCTCCCCATCCCGAACCCTCTTGTTCTTGTTACAGGGCTTTGTTTGTATTAAAGATTGTGAATCTATCTTTAAAGTGAGCACTGACATTGCCCCCTTGCACTTGAAACATGAAGCACTTAACGTTCGAGATCTATATATTTATATGAGAAATGGGCGGGGAAAGTTTACTTTTGCTAATAATAATAAGAATGAAATTATTTCTCAATTAAAAAAAAACAAATATATATATATATATTTCATATAAATTATACTATTTTCTTCTTCCAAATTGTTGCCATACTTTGTCCACCTTCAACTGCTATGAGATTAGAAATAGCTGCTACAGGCCATGTGCCCAGCCCAGAGATTTTGCATTTATTATCCGGGTTTTCAGTTGTGAGCAGTGGGAAGCTCTGCTGTTAGTTGAAACAATACTACCTGCCACAAAGGTCTCTTTTCCACGAATGGAAAACGCTTAGAAACACAAAGGTCTTTATGAAAGTCATTGCACGCGCGTGTGTGCGTGCGCGCGCACACACACACGCACACACGCACGCACACACTTTTTTTTATAGTCCTACACTTTTACCTGCTTAATTTACAAATTTAGGGCCAAATCCTATCCGTTTAAGTGTATAGCAGGTGACGGAAGGAGGGGGAAATAGTACACAATGCTTGTTCACATCCCACAAATTACTGTTGATTAGATCCGTAGAACCAGGGCAGTGCTATTCACGTCCCGTAACAAAAGGTAAGGAATTTCCCTTGTGACCTCATCCGCCCACTGGAAAATTCTCCAGGGACCTCTTCATGACCACTGCACGGAATGCATAAATATCATCACATGTCCTTAAGGAATATCATAAACACATTGGTGCTCATTAACGTGCAGACCAAACAAGTAGATACTGAGAGCACAGTCATGATAGAGTATCAGGTCACATACAGAGTCACCACATTTCTTGGCCCATCTGCCTTTTGTAGGGCACATTAGAGAGAGACAACTTCACAGCCACTGGGTGTAGCTGCTGCTATCCTCATCAACAATAACAATATACTGCTGTTCAAAAAATGGTTTACATACTAAAACAAATCAGTATTTTATTAAATATTAAGAATCAATTATCTACTCATTTTTAAGCATAGGTATCCCTTTGCCGTGTATTTCTGCTGTTGTATTCAGGGAGTCTACTCATGGAGTGAGGTGGACAGAGTCTGGTTTTTGATATTATATTTTATTCACCAGAGACTATTTTGGATTGTGTACACAGAGAGAAGTAGCGAAAATATATGCTTATTTTTAGAAAAGTGGTTTTCAGGGTTAACTGTATTAAACGTTGGGGGTGAGGAACCCCAACCAAGGATAGCCAGCTGTTGGAAACCTTGAAGGCCAAAATTCATAGTGATGCACTGTTTAGAAAGTTTTTTTTAAAGTTCCATGTTACATTTAGTTACCACATTACAAATGGAGCCTGCTACAATGCTCATATGTGCTGATGTTATGTTGTAGGTATAACTGTGGAATATTGGGTGTGTTCTCTGGCCTAACAGATGTTGAGGGGGAGAATAAAATGCATATGAATGTATATGTACAGAAACACCAACCACAAATGTTTACTTTGTGGAAAAAAGTTCCCTTTTCCATAAAATGACAATGTGCTTGCCTAAGATTTGAATGTGCTGCATTATGTGGCAGTCACACATTCGTCTCATGCAATCCCCTTTTTAAAAAACAGGGCAAGGCCAAAGGGATTCTCAATGACAGTTTTGCCACTCTCTTTGATACAAGCATCTGTATCAGGCTCTAACAGCACAATTGTAGGCATGCCTACTTGGAAGTAAATCCCATTGTGCTCAGTGGGGCTTACTCCCAGGAAAGTGTTATAGGACTACAGGCCAAATAGCCAAAACTCAACTATTCTGCCTACCTGCAGAACAGTAAAAGTCACAAGGCCAAGTCAATGTAGCTCATGAAGAAGACTGTTCTTCAACCCTTCTGCCTAGTCTTTGCTATTTGATGTTGGCTCGAACGGGATCTTTTTTGGTACCCTTTACTCAATGTTAATTATGTGACTTTTTCAAGGCAGTTTGTGATTTGGTACTTAGCGTTGGCTTCTGCTTTGATATACCGAATTTTTTAAAGCAGACAATTTCTTCCCTACCCTCACAAACACACAAAACATGTCCCCGGCTTTTCGTATGTGCTAAAACAGCCGTTTGTGGAAACTTGAGAATATATAATTGTTATTTCTGATATAGTAATTGTTTTTTTGCACTAGCCTTTAAGAAACATATACCATGTTCCTGTATTTTTACAATGTACCATCTAGAAAAGTGTGAAAAATATATTCGTCAGCCGAGAAAAAACAAATATGTATTGATAACACCTCAAAGACATGTTGCCAAGTGTACAGTTTGTGATAATTTTATATATAAAAAGACAAACACAAGAAACATTTGATATAATTTTATTCTCTTTGTTTCATATGTATTTTGAACAAGAAATAAAGTGATCTAAAAATCGCATGTGTTGTATGTCTTCCAGACACTTGTGATTTGTTGGCCCTTTGGAATTTATGAAGGGGAAAGATGAAGAGCAAGACCTGTTCATCTTGGAGAATCAGACAAAAATAAAAACTATCACCAGATCATGGATTAGAAAGTCAAAACTAATCGATGCAAGAGTCAAGTTGTCAGGTTGATTCACACAACTCATGAACAGCCACGGTTTACATGCCATGATGTTAAGTCATGGAAACCTTTTCCCCCACTACACTAACATGTAACTGTTTTGAGTTGTTGGGATGCCCTACAGCTAATGCTATTGATGTCTGAGGGGTACACTTAATGTGAAATCCAATCAATTCTAAAAAAAGCCCATGTCTTACTGTTGTTGGACTGCATTATATTAGATAAAATGTTCAGCCCAATTCTATACCTGTTTGTTAGGAAATAATTAATTGCCACTGTGCTCAGTGGAACTTACATCCAGGTAGATGCGGACAGAAGGCTAGCCTCAATTTTATAGTTCTCTTCTGTCCTTTCTTGAGCCAGCCCAGATCAGGGACCAACCTTCTATATCAACTCAAATACAATGATTTGCAGTAGAGTCCATTCACACACACAGTTGCCAGTTACCAAACACTAGACATACATGTCTGAGGATACATTCAGACATGAATTGTGGTTCTGCATTCTTTTTTTACTTGTGTGGTCTGGATGACCTCCACCTATTCAGGTATGGTATACAGACAAGCACCTGGGCCTATAGCATCTCTAAGACACCACAGTCACAAAAATATTCAAACGTTTTGCTTTAAGGCAAGCAATGATGAAACTGAGCAGGCATTAGCCATTTTTGACCTAACAGCTGTCTAATCAAAAGCTGAAAATGAGTGAATGGTAACTGCAGCAGATAGTTCTGGGAGGAGAAGAGCCAAATAGCATTTGGTCCCAGCTGGCTTCCAGAGCAAGCATCACTGTGTCACTTCTCCTTCTGATGCAGCCACGTGGAGTGATGCTAGAGTTCCAGGTAAGGGGGCCTTAATGAAATCCACAACTTCCACACCTGGCTCCCTCCGATTTTAGCCAAATCATGTTGCTCCCCCATGGCCTCTCAACAGTGGCTGGGAGACAGCCCAAAAGGTCAGGCATCAGACCCACTTTGCCCCATTGCAATTCCAGCACTGAGGTGAAATGACCAATATAGGGGCAGCTGTGGGGAGTGAGGAGCTAAATGACCAGCTGTCCCAGCTGAGCCAGAGGAAGGGGAGCGATTTCTGATTTGCTGCTATTTACTCTTCTACCTGGCGCACATAATTTGTGTGCAATTTGTTACAAGTACAATAAATTGTCCCATGCTGTGCTCATTGGATTCCTAAATGGAAGGTGCTGATAAATTGCTCGAGATTTCTATTCAGATCATGTTTTTGGTCTCCGGTGACACCCAAATTAATCTGCTTCTACTGAGCCGCCCACTTAAGGAACAAAACACAATTTATTTTAAAGGTCTATTGTGGGAATTCATACTAGTGGAGAAACCAAGACTTTAGTTGACTTGGGAAGATTTTGAAGCTGGAGAGTAAAAGAGACAATATCCATTCAGATTTGTGGGTTGATGTATACTGTGCATACACTGGTTCAACTATTTCCAATTACCACATTCAAATGCCCTTGTACACAAGTCAAAAGACATAAGATCAAAGCAGGGCGAAATATCGCACTCTGTCAAAATAAGAAATTGGCACCTCCCCAAAGAAACAATTTCTGCAAGCTACACATTGAGCACTGATCAACTCCAATGACCTTCCCTTTTGCCTTCTAAACAAACCAATGACAGTTACAACATCCATAAAGAGTTATGCTTTGAGTTCAGAGACTATTTACTTAGCATGATTGTGGTCCATCCTTCAGCCACAGTAATTCCTAAGGTGGTTGCCGCATGCAGCATGCAATAGTTGGTTTAAGAACAAACATAGGTTCTAACTGTGCTCTCTTCCCATCTTCAAATCTCACGCAGACAGGCAGCCCAATCCTAAGCTGCCTGTGTGTGCATAGGAGCAGCAGTAGCCAAGCAGCTACTGCTGCATCCTGCAGGCACTTTTTTCTGGTTGGCTACGGCGACATTGGGGGGCTGTAATTGCAGATTTCCCAACACTCCCCAGTGGAACAGTAACTGCAGGTCACTGGGTGGAGGGAAACAGTGATCTCCAGATCCGTCCAGTAGGCTGGAGTTTGGAGACCACTGAAATAGAGGAAGGCACACCCCCAATTTGCTGGCTTAGGCAACTTTCTCATTTGGCCACATGTATGAGCCAACACTTACGCAGGGCTCCCAGTGCTCTCCAGTTCAAGGGGGTGATCAGACACTCTGCATTCGTTCAGTTTCAGTACTGGTCCAGCATCAGATGGATCCCAGTCCTTTCACTGAGGTGGGCTGCCATTTTAAAAAGAAGACTTGCTCATTAAAAGCTGGACTGTAGCGAAACCTTTCTTGTATCAGAACCTGTTTGGGGAGATTTTCTGTGCTGCACCAGACAGTCCTGATCCTTTGAAATGCAACCTCTGATCTTGCTCAGCTCTCTAAGGATGCAATCCTATACTCACTTTGAACACAATGGGAACACAATGAACACAATGGGACTTACTTCCAAGCAGACATGCATAGGCTTGTGCCCCAGATCTCATTAATGTCAGTGGGTATTATAAATGCTCAGTATGTGTCTGGCTTTGGCTATCCAGCAGGGTAGCTTTTCTCATGGAAAATGGTGCGATGTCTCCAGAGTGAGCAATGGACTGCAAAGGTTCAAAAACAGAAAAGGAAAGTGACTGGACTCATCACTGAAGGAGATCATGCCCATATCAAGGAAAGGTTTGATTTGAAGGAAAGGTTCGAGATCCATATCAAGGAAAGGTTTGATTTGTTTCTTAATTTCACTTTGCCCCTATAGGTCAGCAGGGGCTTCTGTGAACATCATCTGCCCTAGGATGTTAAGGGAACACACTCTCCATAGGAAGAGCCTGATTGCTAAAGAGGAAATGAACCAGTGATGACATGCAGGGGGAACGAGGGGGAACTCAGTTCCACTAGTTAAAATTAGGGCTGGCTCCGCCCACTTCACTCTCCCTCCTCCCCCCTCCCAATTCCTCTGCAAAGAGCTTTTCTTCTTGGTTGGCCGGCACTCAGAGGGTTAAAGGGAGTCCAGATTCCTAGGGGGGCGAAGGCAGTGATGTCACTCGGGGGAACGGACCAGAACGGGCATTCCGGATCCTAACGGGCTCCGTGGCTGGTTCCAGGTTCCCGACAAGTGCCAATCAAAAGTGAGTTCCTGTTCCTAAATCATTTGAATGACACCACTGAAATGAACCTACCATTTCATCCATGCAAAACCTTTAAAAGTAGTTGCTAATACAAGTTAAATAATACCATTGATGGAGTACCAGATGTGGCCAATAAGAACTTGCTTAGATAGATAGATAGATAGATAGATAGATAGATAGATAGATAGATAG
>JAJKFI010000051.1:5595316-5611250 GCA_029204185.1 Lerista edwardsae | reverse complement strand
TAGATAGATAGATAGATAGATAGATAGATAGATAGATAGATAGATAGATAGATAGATAGATAGATAGATAGATAGATAGATAGATAGATAGATAGATATTCCTCTGCACTAACTGGTGTTTCAGAATTTAATTAGTCAACAGAAGTATGTGATTCCTCTTGTGGTTCACTAGCAAGGGGCTTGCTAAGCCTGATATAAATCAAAAGGCCCCAGGGCAAGAATGTGAAAGTGCAGATACATTTTCTGCAGCTGTTCCATCCGGAAGAAGGAGAAAATTCAATGAGTTTTGTCATCCATCTTCGATTGCAATGCTTGGTAACAGCAGTCAGAATAATTTCCTCCCGCTATTCTGTGTCGCTTCACATTATTTAAATTTAATAAAGCAACACAGCTTTAAAAATACAGCCCTATTTTATTTTATTGTTTGCTGGTGTTCACTGAATAGAGAAAGTTGCATTATTCAGACTGCGAGAGCATTTTATTTGAAGTGCCAGCAGACGAGTGGATCCCCCAAAACAAAATTACAGAACTCAAATGCCTCTGACGAAAATACAAAGACACTTTTTTCACTGCATTTGATGCTTATTTTATAGCAATGATCTTCAACCTTTTTCATTACCATAACCCCTCAAAACAGAGACTGAGGCTGTGCCAACATGGCTTGGACATCACCATACAGCAGCACAACTCTGCCAGTGGAAAGGTCAAAAAGAAGGAGGAGATTGTTGGGGTTACGTGGAAGGGGCATCATAGAGACAAGTGGGAGCTGAAGAACACCATATCATAACCCCACTTCACACAATGGACACATACCTGATGGCAGGACAATGCTACAGGACAGTATGGAATATGGTGTGGTTTATGGTGAGCAGTTCCAGGGAGACAGAAGGGCTGCATACCAACAGCCATGCCTGCAGGTGCCAACAAGGAAGTAAAAAGCATGGGAATGTGTGCGTTGGGCTACATGGGTGGGCAGCTGCACTAGATGCCCGGTGTCACATGCCGGACCAGTGATTGGCCCACACAATGCTTCCTCTGATAGGTCCCTGTGCTACAGCCTCCTAGCTAAATGTGTCTCTTTGCTGTGATGCAGTGAACTGGCAAGACACGAGTAGTACCAAATCAGTTCAATATAACCTCAACCCCCCTCCTTTTTTCCAAAAATGGAATCATATATAGGCATGCCCCAGTATCCACTGATTCAGTATCCACAGTTTCCATTATCCAGAGATACCATGGATACTATTAAAAAGATAGGGGAACATTAAACAAATCTTTTTTTACATTGTTGCAGCAAAATCATTGATATTCCCCTATCTTTAAATAGGCATCTCCAGTATCCCTGGTTTTCAGGTAACTATAGTGGGGTCCAGAACATAATCCTAGCAGATACTGGGGCATGCCTGTATATTCTTTTCAGGCAAACAATACTTTTTCATAGTACTTCTTTAATAATACTTTTTAAAATACTAATACGTTAAGAATCACTAGATGCATTAAGTTTCTCTGGCTATTTGGATGGCAACTAATATTTCCTTGTCCGTCACATGAGATATTACCAAGCCAGTAATGGTAATTTTTTCCCCAGGATGTGCCATGCAAAATGTGCTCAGTTTGAAAGCATTTGTTTCAAAATGCAGGGCTGCCAGGGTGGGGGGGTTGAGGAGGTTGTCTTTTAGTTGCTGCTGTTCTTTCCTGGCAGTGTAATTGCACCACTGTCAGATGGATCACAGCTACCATCTCTCCTCTTGCATCTACAGTGCGGTATTAATCTGTCTTTCTACAGAATATTTGTGTTTACGAAGTATTAAAAAGCGGGCAATGATTAGTTGGTAAGTGATTAAACAGTGGGAACTCTGAAGCCACAAGGACCACCTTAAAGGGAAGAAAAGAGGGGAGGTTGGGGAAATGGGGAGCCTTTGTCATTATAGCTTTTCTACTGTTCCAACCAAACTCTAGCCCAGTGATGGTGAACCTATGACACGCGTGTCAAAGCTGACACACCATAATGTTTGGGGTGACACACCAGCATTCACCAATGTCTGACAAAAACTGAGTTTGTTTTACTCATTTTTCATTTTTGTAATTATTTGATGCTTCTTTATGTAATACATAGCACCACACATGATTAGATTGTATTTTTTGTTTAAATAAATGAATATAAAGAATCGTTTCTCTTTTGTTTGGGAGGGGGATTGACACGCCAGCAGAGTCAAGTTCAGGATTTTCCTAAGTTTTGACACACCGAGCCCAAAAGGTTCGCCATCACTGCTCTAGCCCTTTCTCTAAATTGAGGTAGCCAGCCCCCGGCATGCATGCCACTAGTGGCACATGGATACTTTCTGAGTGGCATGCGCGGTCACCATATATTTTTGAAAAACATTTAAATAATAACAAAGAAAGCACCACAGCCATTTAGAGTTTCCTTAATTGCTACTCCTTACACAGCAGGGACGTGGTGGCGCAGTGGGTTTGGATGGCGACTAATATTTCCTTGTTCTTTCTGCTGCTGGGCTTTCCAGCCGCAAGGTTGGAAGTTCAAGACTGCGTGATGGAGTGAGCTCCCATTGCTTGTCCCAGCTCCTGCCAACCTAGCAGTTCGAAAGCACCTAAATGCAAGTAGATCAATAGGGACCACTTCGGTGGGAAGGGAACGGCGTTCCGTGCACTACAGCATAGAGTCTTGCCAGTCACATGACCACGGAAGCTTGCCCTCGGACAAAACGCCGGCTCTACAGGCTTTAAGCACCGCCCCCTACAGTCGGTCACGACTAGACCATTCGGTCATGGGGAAACTTTTACCTTTAACACAGCACACACCCAAATTTCTAATGCTGCAGTGGGCACACTCAGGGTGACAACTACCTGCTTTGCTTGATTTAGAGCACAATCCTAAGATAGAGTTAGGCCAGCACAGTTAGGCCAGCTAAGTTTGGCTGGCCTCTTAAACTATTTTGGATCATGCTCGGAGTCAGAGAGGCAGACACATAGACTGCTCTGTCCTCCCTGACTATGAAAGTGGTTCAAACACACTTTACGGTGACCCTTGTGCTGGCCTAACTATGCTAGCCTAACTGTGCTGGCCTAACTCCAGGTTCGGATTACACCCTTGCTCTAGTTGGAAAATGGGAAGAAAGATGGGAAAAGAATGATGGATAAGAAAGAAAGTCAATAGGGTGCATTTCTTGCTCTGTACCATTTGGCACTTTAAGATATTCTGTCCTTGAACTTGGAGGTTGTATTTATATTAGCTAGCGTGGTAAGCACGAAAAGCAATGTTAAGGTGGAGTGGCACATTCAAGATTCTCTACATTAAAAGTGGCATGTGCAGTTGGCCACCCCTGCTCTAAACAAAACTTCATCTTGGTCATACTCCAGCCTTTCAACCTAAACCCCTTTGAATGTTTCAGATCTGGGCTGCTTGTCCTGCCTTCCATGAGGATACTGCTGAATGCATAATCCCTTAGAGAGTGTTAAACCCTCCCTGCACCCACTGCTTGGTGCAACATCACAGCACAAATTGTCTGGCTCCTGCTGCTGGGACATGACATTGTTACACTCAATGATGAGTGCAGGGGGCTGGGGGGGGGGTTCACGCTGAGAAGGAATTGTTGAAACAATTTCATGGAAGGCTTATTGTTTAATTGAATTCTCAGCTTGATGCCCCAACTGGCTTGAAAACAGCTTTTAAAAAAAATTCTCAGGACTGTTTCACAGACCAAAGTTTCTGACCCATCAGTGCTAGTGCCTGGTAGGTCCTTTCCGTTATATACACACCCTTTCAATTTTGCAGAGTAGAGCAATCCAATTCAGCTGCAGGCCACAGAAGTGATTGTGTATTCAATGCATCCCTTATATTCATCAGAAAACATGGTGGCTGGAAACGGGGGTGTGATCCTCAAAACGAGTATGGGAGCTGTGATGATAAGAGCAGCAATGGAGGGGGGGGGGAAGAGAGAGACTCAACTGAGCCTCTCTCTTTTCCCCCTCCATTGACCAAAGGGTCAAATGTGGCCCGTGACTAACAGGGAATGGTGATTTATATAGCCGCTCAAATAATTTCTTGTTGCTTACGAAGAACCTTGGAAAAGTGGTAAGCCCCAGATTCTTTATATCATGAAAATATTACACATTCTCTTATATCACCACATATACAAACCTGTTCTTAAGGTTAAAGGTAAAGGTTTCCCCATGACCGGATGGTCTAGTCGTGACCGACTGTAGGGGGCGGTGCTCATCTCCGTTTCAAAGCCTGTAGAGCCTGCGTTTTGTCCAAGGACAAGCTTCCATGGTCATGTGGCTGGCATGACTCTACGCCGTAGCGCACGGAACGCCGTTACCTTCCCACCAAAGTGGTCCCTATTTATCTACTTGCATTTTTAGGTGCTTTCGAACTGCTAGGTTGGCAGGAGCTGGGACAAGCAACGGGAGCTCACTCCATCACGCAGTCTTGAACTCCCAACCTTCCGGTCGGAAAGCCCAGTAACAGCGAATTAACCCACTGCGCCACCACGTCCCCTTCTTAAGGTTACGAAGGGCCCAATCCTATCAGGCTTAACGCAGGCGGCATGAGCGTACCTCCCGTGTTACTGTCGCACAGGGCGCCATAAAGCACCTCCAGTGATGGTGGTAAGCCATTACTGCTGGCTGACACCATGGCAACACTGGCCCTGTGCGGCCTGGAGAAAGGGCTGCAAGCCAGCCAGCAGTAAGTACACCAGTCGCCAGCATTGTAGCCTTTCCGAGCGGGATGGGAGGGCATTCTCGGGTGAGGAAAGGGGTGGGACTGGGGTTGGGCGGGCAAAATAGTCCACGCAGAGGAGAATAGACTGCTCGCTCGCCCTGTGCCCTTACCATGGAAAAGGGGAAGAACATCCCCTTCTCCTGCAGAACCCCCCCCCCCCGGGGCTGCCAGGCTGCCACGGGATGCAACGGTAGCCACCTGGCTACTGCTGCGCTCCCAGGACTGTTATGTAGGCAGGAACCTCAGCTAGAGGATTGGAGGGTGGAGTTAATCACCCCTCCAATCAGGAGCTAGATGAATCCTGCAGTTAGCTAAGCCTGTTGCCTGTGTTCAGGGAGTGTTCTGTTGCTGTTAAAATAAAATGCTCAACTCCTCGTGCCTTGGAACCCGGTATTGTACAGGACAGTTTAGGATTGGGCTGCCTAGCAGAATAAGAGCTAGATCGAGAAGACTTGGTTGCATTTTGCACTGTTTTGTGTACAGCTATTTTTCCCCCACATATACTCACACCAGTGATTGCCTTTTTAGGGAGGGATACTTTGGGCCCAATCCTATCCAAATTTCCAGCGTTGATGCAGCCGTGCCAACAAGGCATGTGCTGCATCCTGGAGGGAGGGCAGTCAAGGAGGCCTTCTCAAGGTAAGGGAACATTTGTTTCTGAAGCTGCATCCAACTGGAAAGTTGGATGAGATTGAGCCCTTTGTCACGCTTTTCCCATCCTCTGTTCTGGTGCTGGTTTTCTAACCAGGACTGTGACTTTCTCATAGTTAACAAGGTCATATGAGGATGCATTCAGCAGCCCAGTTGGCTCTCTTGTGTGCTTATACAACAGATAAATCAATTGAATAGAACTGAAATTTTATAAAAGTCTACTTAATGCTTCAGAAGCCATTCTCATAAATTTGAGGAGAAATAAACAGTAAAAGCAGCACATATAAATTTTGTTGCCTTCCCAGACATTTTACTGTTAGCTGGGGTCCTTTTGTGTACAGATTTGAACACTGCAGCTGAAAAAGGTCAATTCTTTTAGAAGACGTTTCATTTTTTTAAAGTTCACTTGATATTCTGGATGTTTCTCTTGGGCCTCCTCTTTTGCAGCTAACTTTTAGTTTTATGTGTAGATTTAGAAACATGATAAAAAGAAAGTGCAACTCATGTTTAAACATCAAGGATATCTTTAGTATGGGAATATAGCCTATAGCAAGAGCATGGAATAATTGGAGACCTCACCATGAAGCTAAGGGCCCATTCCTGACAAAACACCTCTCCATCGATGCAGCTGTGCCAATGAAGCACATACTGTATCCTGGAATGGGGGGAGAGGCAGTCCTTAAGTTGAGGACTTTTGTTTCCTTGCACTGGAGCAAGCCTCCACTGCCCCAAAGGATCTCCTTGGATCTGTGCCAGCTCTTTTGGATCTTGCCGGTGAGAGTAAGAGAGAGGTAAAGGACAGTGGATAGGGTTAGGATCTGGCATACCCTGGTACTGATGAGATCTGTCCCTCTCACTTCCATTCTACCATCTGCCTCCCCACCTCCCCATCCAGACACTCTCCCCTTCCTCCCACTATCTACCCCATTCTGCCCACTCCCAGTTACTCCCTGACCTTGCAACCAACTTACCTTTGCTCCCAGAGGTAGCCAGCAGTGACAACAGACTTCCCGCACCACCACCATCTGCGTGTTCCAGTGTCATAAAGGGCAGCCTAATCCTACAATCAACAATCATGCAGAACCATTCTTTCAGACAATCTTCTCTATACCATTGTCCTAAAGAATTGTTCAGCATGATTGTTGATTTACTGCCTGTATTGGAAAAGGCAGGAGATACCCTGAGGAGATAGGGAATGGTATCAGCAATGACCCCTTGTCCCAGATTAGCCAGGAAGTACGGGGTTAATCCAAAGTCTTTGCCTGCAGCAGGAACACAGCTGCAAGCTGATGAAGGCTGTGGCTATGAAGGGAGGTTAGCATAGGTGCAGATGGGTGTGGCTGATGGTAGAGCCTGCCTCAGTATAAAGTTATACTGGCCTGCCTCAGTATAAAGTGGGAGGCAGGAGCTGCAGTAAAGCAGTGGGTAGGTGCTGGAGGAATGGCTAAAGGAAGGGTGATTGGCACCAGGTAGGTGTAGGAGCCGGATGGACAGACTGGATATAATAAGGTAAGGTTATTGTGGGGAGTAACTGTGGGAGATAATTGGGAACTGTTGTATGTCTGCCATGCCCTGGAGCCACCAAGTGGAGGAGGCACTTGTGGCTTAGGCAAGCTGACTGCCTATGGGGTTTGTTGGTGCTAGACAGGGTAGTTTGGAGCTAAGCCGGTGATAAAGGCAGTCTGGAGGAGGCTGGCCAGCCTGTGATCCCAAGCAAAGCTGCTGGAAGAGAGGAGGCCCAGTGGGTGAATGAACCCCCTCCCTCCTGCCTATCTCTGAGGCTGCTCTGGAGGGGAAACTAGTTAGCCTAGAATAGAATAGAATTTTATTGGCCATACATGGCATTTCATCATACATGGAATTTTACTTCAGCTCAAAAGCTCTCACAGATACGTTAAACTAATAAATAATACCATCACACACACCCACGAACTCTAAACTTATCCAAATCAAAACCAAAACATCAACATAATCAGCTATTCAGTAGCCCAATAGCACAGGGAAAAAACTGTTCTTGTGCCTCGTTGTTTTAATATACCATGTCCTATAACGACGTCCAGAAGGAAGATGTTCAAACAGATTACGGGCATGGTGAGAGCGATCTGCCACAATCCTCTCTGCTCTTTTCCTCATCCAAGCAATATATAAATCGTCCATAGAGGGCAAGCTGACTCCTATTATTCTTTCTGCAGTCTTGGCTGTCCTTTGGAGTCTATTCTTATCCTATTTAGTCACTGAACCAGACCGTTATAGAATTAAAAAACTGATTCAATGATTCCTCTATAAAACTGAATCAACAGCTCTTGAGGCAGGTTAAATTTCTTAAGTTGGCGCAAAAAATACATCCTCTGCTGTGCTTTCTTAATAATTGAACTGATGTTAACTGACCATTTCAAGTCATGGGAGATTATAGAACCCAGAAATCTGAAGGACATCACCACTGATACCATACTACCAAATATCGTCAGCGGAGATAAAGTAGAGAAGCGCCTTCTAAAATCTATTACCATTTCCACTGTTTTTAGTGTATTCAGTTCCAGATTGTTACGTCCACACCACAGGGCAAGCTGTTCAACCTCCCATCTGTATGCAGATTCATCGCCATCATGAATAAGACCGATGATCATTGTATCACCTGCAAACTTCAGAATTTTAACAGAGGGATCCACTGAGCTCCTGTACTAGTTGTTCGAGAATTGGACATGATTTTCCCCAGCCTCACCTGTTGCTTCCTGTCTGTCAAAAAGCTAGTTATCCATTGGCAGACATGAGCAGGTACCGAGAGCTGGATCAGTTTAGAATAAAGAGTAGCTGGAAGAATGGTGTTAAACGCTGAGCTGAAGTCCACAAAAAGGACCCATGCATAGGTCCCTGAAGAATCCAGATGTTGCAAGGTATAATGCAGTGCCATATTGACAGTATTGTCCACTGACCTATTTGCTTGATAGGCAAATTGCAAAGGATCCAGTAACGGGTCAGTGATGTCTTTCAAGTAGGCCAGCACTAACCTCTCAAAGATCTTCATCACCTCAGATGTCAAAGCAACAGGTCTATAATCATTCAGCTCCTTAATAGAAGCCTTCTTAGGTACCGGAATAATGATAGAATGTTTAAAACAAGAAGGAGCTCTACACAACTGCAATGACAAATTAAAAAGTCTGGGTTAGAATGGGGGCCAGTTGTGTCACAGAGTGCGCCCCAGTACCCCCTACTGGGATTGGGAAAACCCTCTGTTGGCTCCCCTTCTGACCAGAAAACCCGGCTCAGACTGCAGAGCAAACGGCGCTTCAGAGGCGCTCGGCTCCACATTCCAGCGCTGTGACGAAGGAGGCAATGAGACATAGCTTTTCCAAGATAAGATTGTATTTACATTTGGCATAGTCAGGGCCAGTCCAAAGTCAACATACCAGAATAAATCAGTCCGATTGCAGGATGTAGCAGATAGGTCTTGCATACAGCATACGATATAACAGTTGGACAGCATCTCTCCTCTTTCCAATTAGCCCACACTGAGTCGGGGCACTGCCCTTGCTTATATACGTCGTACGTTCCTATTCTCCAATCAGAGACCTGACTGGAGCCCCCATACAGAACGTGCTGTGTGGCATGTCCTCACCTTGCACAGCTGCTCTAATCACTGCTGCGATTTGGCCTCATGCCACAGCTCTTGTTCCCAGAGCAAAAGAGTGTCAGGTCTGGGCCTATTTTTTCCAGCCTTGACAAGTTATACAGCACAAACTTTCAAACAAGAAGGAGTCACCCCATCTGGGCCCGGAGCTTTCCCAACTTTTTGTCTTTGGAGAAGGCCTCGAACATCCTTTTCATAGATCCACCTGGGTGGACGGCCACAGGGAACAGAAATAGTAGTGGAGGAAGCATTTACTGTTACTGCATCGGGGCCCAAATGAGTAGCGGTTGATAATGGATTTTTCTCAAACCTACAATAAAACATATTCAGATCCTCTGCCAATTGATGGCTGTCCTCCACAGAGGGAGAGGATTTTCTATAGCCAGTAATATTCCTTAATTTACTCCACACAGTGGCAAGATCATTGGTTGAGACTTGGTTTTTCAATTTTCCACAATAATTCCTTTTCACCTAGTGTGGGCATTGGGGCCCTTGGGGAGGCCCAGCAGGGAGTTTGGCAGAACATTGCCCCATCCTAACTAGGATTAGGCTGCAGTGGTATAGAGACGATATGGGACGTGGTGGCGCTGCAGGTTAAACTGCTGTTGCTGAGCTTGTTGACCAGAAGGTTGGCAGTTCGAGACCATGCGACGGAGTGAGCTCCTGTTGCTTGTCCCAGCTCCTGCCAACCTAGCAGGTCAAAAGCATGAAAAAAAATGTAAGTAGATAAATAGGTACCACTTCAGTGGGAAGGTAACGGCGTTACGTGCTCCTTGGCATATAGTCATGCCGGCCACATGACCACGGAAGCTTGTCCTTGGACGAATGCCAGCTCTTTGGCTTAGAAACGGAGATGAGCACCGCCCCCTACAGTCGGTCACGACTAGACCATTTGGGCATGGGGAAACCTTTACTTTTATAGAGAAGATAGGTTGGTTTCTATTGGTAGATCTCCAGCTGACTTGGGCAAGGGCTTTTGATTCAGAACCCTTGAACAGCAGCAACAACAAAAAGACTCCCACACACAGACTTCAATTATGTCATTCATATGTGGCTGCCTTGTACCGAATCAGACCCTTGGTCCATCCAGCTTGGCACTGTCTAAACTGCCTACTAGTGGTTCTCCAGGGTTCCAAGTCAGAGGATCTTTCCCAGCCCTAACTAAATGTGCTGAGGATTAAAGGTTGCGCCATCAGAACCACGGCTAAGTGGGGATTTGAACCGAACCACTGCACAGCAGTTCCTGTTGGCCAGCAATGGGCCATTCTTGGCATAAAAGATGAGCATTTTCTTCTGAGTATCCCAGCCCTGCTTGGTGACAGCATCTCATTTCCTTAGAGTTAATCAAAGGAGCTAAATTTTCCACTCTTTCTTTCTCTGTAACCTTGTTCTGTGTATAATCAAGCCCACCATTTCAACGTGACACATATTTGTTATGTCTTAAAGTGGCTTCTTTGTTCTGCCACATCTGACTCTGGCACCTTGCAGACCCAGTGAATGGAGGGATCTGAGGCTGTCATTGTCAGCAAAGGTGGGGAAAGGGAAAAAAAAGTTTCATTGGTAAATTATGCCCACAAGTGTCAAGCCCTTTCTCTGTCACCCTCTTGTTCCTGGAATTCCTGGAATTACTTTTAACTACAGAAAGAGTAGCAGCAAAAAAAAATCTCGGCCAAACTGTCATGGTTGCTAGTTTCAACAGAGCAGGAGGAAACATTATCCAAGCTCCCATCCCCGGGCTACATGGCCCTGATTCGGGCTGCACGGCTTGCTTGGATCTGGCCTGCTGGACTCGGTGCAGATCCGAATAGCCCATTGGGGTGGCTGGCGCCTACCCTGGGATAAGGATACGAATGCTCCGTGGAAGCTCCAGGCAGCTCCTACCCTTCACTGGATACGGTGCAGGCAAGCTGGTCTGCCCACTCCAGCACAAGTTAGGATTGCCCCCTGAAGCTGAAACCCTCTGCACACTTTCCTGGGACTAAGCCAGTGGTGGGATTCAAATAAATTAACAACCAGTTCTATGACGTCATAGCCGGAGGCCCCCCCCCCAAAAAAAAAACCAAAGCCAGCCGAGGTGGCGAGTGGGTGGGGCCCGGCCATTTAACAACCGGTTCTATAGAACCTGGGCGAACCCCCTGAATCCAGTGATGTCATTCAGGGGGAACGGACCAGAACGGGCATTCCGGATCCTAATTGGCTCCATGGCTGGTTCCGGGTTCCCAACAAGTGCCAATCAAAAGTGAGTTCCTGTTCCTATATCATTTGAATGACACCACTGCCTGAACCCCACCACTGGACTAAGCCCCATTGCACAAACTGGGACTTGCTTCTGAGTAGACATGCCTAGGATTGTGCTGTGACTTTTTCCTCCCCCCCCAAAACTCCTGAGCCAGTTCCAAACTCAGGCTGGAGCCTGGGCTCCGAAACAGAAGCAGGTTCAAGTATTATGAGAGATCTATTATGAAGAATTATTAAAACATTGGTCCAAACCCCACCTCAGCCATGGACTCACTTGGGCCAGCCACTCTCAGGAAGAAAGGAAGACAATTCGCTGTAAAGCCTTTTGTACATTGAAATGTTACAAAATAATGGGGATTTGTCCTGCAATAATTTTTCAAACCCTTTGCAAGGTTCCAAGTAATAATGGGCATTCTCTCCTCTCTTCTTTAAAGGCCTTCATGCTGGCATATAGGATTATTGACACAGCACTTCATAATTTGTTTTCTAACATACTTTCTTCCCTCCCCTCCCCAGCCCTGTGCTCATGAAATTGGCAATGACATTACCAGCTTTGACATTTGCCTGCCTGCAAGAAAGATGGCTACAATAAGTATACCAATAACTGGAAAGCATCAATCACCATGATGGTGGGTTGAATTTTCAAACTGAACACTGGGGTGAGACAAGAGAACTGTGCTTTGTATGAGGAGGTCACTACAGAATAATGTTGCTTTCTGAAAGCACAAAAGCCAAAGTACCAAACCCTTTGAAACAGGAATAGCAGTGCCAGACAAATACACTGATTATATGTCATTATGTGTCTATTCTACCTTTCTTTCACTGTAGAACTCCATATGGTGTATATGGGGGCCTCAGGAAGTCTCCCATTCAGTAAGTGACCACCCCCAGAGTTGCTTAGCTTCAGCAAGATAGCTACATCATCATGAGTAGGGGTGGGTTTTGTTGTTGTTGTTGTTGTTGAAAACTGCTTTTGGGGCATTAACAACCACCTTTTGGCGATTAATATATCTGAATCAAAACACCGCATTTTGGTGTTTAAGATATTTTCCAGAAATTAAAATAGACTGCTTTTCAAATTAGAAATAACATTGTGGCTGCATCTGCTGACATTATATCACCTGTAAAGTGTGTTAGTGTGCCTAGTATACTTTCAAAGCATTGAAAATTAATAAAAATGAGAACTTGGATTGAGAATGTAAAATAAAAACACATAACACCGCAATTTGCTATTTTGATCCAGAAATTTTGGGGGGAAAGGACACCCCTAATCATGAGACTTTGGACCATGCCTGGAGAGGCTTGGACTGCTCCTAAATTACTGAATTCTTCACAGACAGCCCAATCCTGCCTTGCACCTGCGCCAGCTCCTGAGTGTCGCAAAAGCACATATGCACCGACAAGAGCAAGCCGTGCAAACACAAGGACATGCACTGGCCTGCCAGCACCAGATCCAGTTCCTGTGCTGTCCGGAACAGGTAAGATTGCACTGGGCAGTGCGGGGAGAGGGTGGTGGAAGGGCGTTCTGGCACTGGGGCAGAGCATTTCTGCATGGGAAAGGGACAGAACAGGGAGGAGCAAGGTGGAAGAGGGTGGGGTCAGCAGCAGCAGCAGCAGCAGCAGCGTATGCTGCATCCTAACCTTCTACTCCCTGGCTAAGCAGCTCCACACTGGCTGCTTACATTTGCACTAGCTAAAGAGCTGGCACAGGTCCAAGTAGCCCCATAGGGCAGGATGGGGGGTGTTACACAGGATAAGGAGAAAAATAAGCCCTTTCCAAACTTGTTTTCAACAAGAATGTCCACAAAGGTAGGGGTGAGTGAGTGAGTGAGAGAGGAATTTTCTTACCCCAGCAATTTTCAACCTTTTTCATCTCATCAGGCATGCATGGAGACCCGAGCGTGCCCCCGGCAGCGCTGGAACTGCGCCCCCCTGGATGTCGCTCCCCCCCCCCCGCACATTGCCAGACACGCCTCCCTTACCCCAGAAACACTCCATTTCGGAGTGTAACAGACCGGGGGCGGGCAGGCGGGTGGGCCGAAAACCACGCAGTCCTGCCCAGACCACGCGCAATGGCGCCCTGCCGCTGCCCAGCGCCCCAGGGCTCGTGCCCCCCACGCCATAGGGTAGAATCACCTCTGCATCTCATGGCACACTGACAAGGTCCTAAAATTATCAAGGCACACCATCAATGTTTTGACTATTGACAAGGCACCACGCTGCTGGGGTGGGGCTCATATCCCCCAGTGGCCCTACTAAGAAATGGCCCTGCCTCATCCAAACTTCTTCAGCACACCTGTGGACCATTCGTGGCACACCAATATGCCATGGCACACTGGTTGAAAATGGCTGCCTTAACCAAAGAGGCTCACAATCAGTTGCAATTGAGAAGGAGGGAGGGAGAGAGGAGGAGAGGGAGAGAGAGATCAGTAAACAGCCACTAGGGGGAGCTGTGCTAGGAGGAATAGGGGCAGTTCTCCCCTTGCTAAATATATAATAAGAAAAGCATCACTTCAAAGATGCCTCTTTGCCCAGTGAAGCAAGGGAACGCGCACGGTGTACAATGAGACTAGCCCCATTCCTTCTAGATACACCCACTTTGATTTTTAGAAAAGTGGTATAACAATCCAATACATAAATAACATATATTAAATGCCATATGGCACAATATATGTGTGCTGTGTGAAGTAATGCTGTGGTGCATCATGTGAGTGAGGCTGGGCTAGCTGTTGGCACAGTATGGGCTAGCACTCTGCGGAGATCACTGAACAAAGCATAACTTTATTTCAGATTTTACCACTATCAAAGTGGCAGGTGATAAGGGTCTCCAGCCCCCGCCCCCAAAGCAAGAACATAAAATAGAAACGGGTTGATAAGCCAGCTCAGCAGGAAGTTGTGGGTAATTGTGTACTGACTTGCATCTAAATTTATCTGGCTAATGAATACTTTCCTCGATAAGTAAGGTAATCTGAGGTCTTTGCTGTCCTGAGTCATTGTCACTTGTCCCTATAATCAAATGACTTCTGATAATGTTATAAGATTGCAGAGACTGAATATGCTTTTGCCCTAATGCAGTGTTTCTCAAACTGTGGGTTGGGACCCACTGGGTGGGACACAAGCCAATTTCAGATATGTCCCCATTCATTCCAATAGGTATTTTATTTTTAACACATTAGAACTTGATGCTATCATGGTATGTGACTGCATTTGGGGCAATGTTACAGATCTGTAGTTGTAGCAGGCTACTATGTAAATGCTTTTAATAATGACAGTGTATGGGGCTTACTCCCAGGTAGTGTGGAGAGGATTGCAACCTTTGGGATGTTTGGGGAATTTTTTTTAACAGGTCAGCAACTGCTTGGGAGAATCAGGAGGAATCTTCTTTATTTTAAACTAGCTTTTTGTTACCCGGCATTGCCCGGGTAACAAAATGATCTTCCACAGTTTATGCATTTTGCACCCCTTCTTGCCCCCCCCCCACACCGACGGGGGCCGAACCCGGACTCCAACTGCGTCCGGAGCGTCACCGGTTGCCTCGGCGACTCCAGAAACTATGGACTCGATGCCAATTTCGCCCGTTTTCGGCCATCTTCACTTCAGACCCCCTATGCACCCCCACCCCCGGGGGCGCTGGGTGGCCTGACCCCCGGAGTGTCTGTTGCCAGGCCGCATGGCATGCGCATGCCGGGTTTGGTGCGCGTCGCTCCAGGCGTTCCAGCAGGGCATGGAGGACGTTGTGTCTTGCACCCCTTCTCGCATCCCATGCTGAGGGGGGTGAACCGGACTCCGATGGTGTCGGGAGCATCGCCGCTCGTCCCGGCAACCCTGGAAACAGGATTCGACACCGATTTCGGCCATTTTTGACCATTTTCACGCAGGGACCCCCGTGTACCCCCACCCCCGGGGGCGCTAGGGGGGTCTGACCCCTGCAGTGTTTGTCGTCAGGCCGCAAGGTGTATGTGTGCCATGTTTTGTGTAGATCGGTCCAGGCGTTCCAGCAGGGCATGGCGGACGTTTTGTTTCACACCCCTTCTTGCACCCCACGCCAAGGGGGGGCGAACCCAGACTCCAACGGCATCAGGAGCATCGCCATTCATCCCGGCGACCCCGGAAACTATGGATTTGACACCGATTTTGGCCATTTTCGACCATTTTCACGTGGGGACCCCTTTGTACCCCCACCCCCGGGAGCGCTAGGGGGGCTCGACCCCTGCAGTGTTTGTGGCCAGGCCGCTAGGCTTCCGCATGCCGAGTCTGGCGCCAATCGGTCCAGGCGTTCCAGCAGGGCATGGCGGACATTGTGTTTCGCACCCCTTCTGGCCCCCCACGTCGAGGGGGGACCAAACCCAGACTCCAACAGCATCGGGAGCGGCACTGCTCATCTCGGCGACCCCAGAAACTGTGGATTTGACGCCGATTTCGGCCGTTTTTGACTGTTTTCACGTGGGGACCCCCGCGTACCCCCACCCCCAGGGGCGCTAGGGGGGGCCCGACCCCCGCAGTGTTTGTCGCCAGGCCGCAAGGTGTATGCGTGCCGAGTTTCGTGCCGATCGCTCAAGGCGTTGAGGAGCCTATGCGAAACATACATACATACACACATACACACAAACCTACGCTCTTCTTTATATAGATAGATAGATAGATAGATAGATAGATAGATAGATAGATAGATA